>VYXC01001699.1:1181488-1277136 GCA_013397175.1 Platysteira castanea | reverse complement strand
CCCATGGGCTGCGGGTGGATCTCTGCATTCCCCGTGGGCCCATGGGCTGCAGGGGCACAGCTGCTTCACCATGGTCTGCACCACGGCCTGCAGAGGAACCTCGGCTCCAGCGCCTGGAGCACCTCCTCCCCCTCCTTCTCCACTGACCCTGGTGTCGCCGTGTTGTTTTCCCTCACCTGTTCTCACCCCCTCCTCTCCTCTGACTAGAATCCAAAATCTTGTCACGTTGTTTTGATTTTCTTATTAAATATGCCATCACAGAGGCGTTACCAGCCTCTCTCATGGCCCAGTTCCGGCCAGCAGCATGTCCATCTTCAGAGCCATCAGAGATTGCCTCTGCCGGACACGGTGGAAACTTCCAGGCGGTTCTCACAGGACCTGCCTCTGTGGCCCCCCCCCGCTACCCAAAACCAGGCCGAGCAAAACCAATACAGTGACTTAAGCTTGCTTTAATTCTCCAAAGTCTCAAGAAGTGATAGATGTGGTCAAAGTCAAAAAAGAGTCACAGGATGGTGAGCCCACAGGATGTTAAGACATATGGACATTCATATTATCCATCTGCTTTTAATCTAATGTTAAACTAAAAAGCAACAGTGGTCTTTCAGGCATAGTATTCAGATGATTCTGAAATATTGTGCAGATTAATTTTTATTGTCAGTTTATTCTTTACTGTGTTATTTATAGTAGCTCTTCTGGTCAGGATTAACCTGTTTAACAGGTTAGCAGCTCATGAAGTTTGATTACAAAAATGCCAAATTTAGGTAGGTTGGAAGCAACATAATGAATTATTACACTGACAGGTTTACAGTTTTGCTGCTAGTAGACAAATAGCCTCTAATGTATCAGTTGCTACACTAGGGTTATTGCCTGTATTTCAAATCAAAACAAAAGAAAGAACAGGGATATTGAACTGTCTTTATGGTTGTCTAGTAGCGTGCAGTACTTGCCTGTCCTTATGTAGGTGACAGAAATGTTATTCAAGTTCACTTGGTATGTCTTCACAAATTGATCTCAGCTGCACATATTGAATAATGATAACTTTAAAAATTATTTCAGAAAAAAGATCCACTAAACACCAGAAGCATTGACTACAGGTTTAAACACATTAAAATATGCAGTTCTGTGTAGGAAATAATTTTTCTACAAACCTTGAAGGCTTAATTACTCATTAGAATTAACTGAAGACTTACTGTGAAATTGTAAAAACATTGGATCATTAGACATGGACAAAGTGTTCACTCTTTAGTGAAAAAGTTTTAATAAAATTAATTAAATGTACGATATCTCCACCTTCATGTATTTTATGCCTTACGTTTCCTTCAACAAGGATATTTCCAAAGAGCCTTGCCCACTGCAAAAGGTAAAATAAATCTTGTTTCTGCAGAGCTAAGAGATCAGAGAAAACAGTGAGAAACCTGAAGAATTTAGGAAGTACAAGTACGGCTGGGTTGCTTTGTATGAATAGTAAGGAAGATAAGTGATGTAACTGAGTTTAGAGAGAGATTACTGAGGGGAAAGTGTTTTACATGAAAAGGTCACAAACACTGCTTTGTGAGAAAGAAAATAAATCTGACCTTTTCTTTCTCAGATACTTTGGAATTGTTTTTACAAGATCTCAGAATTCTGAATTTCTAACATATTTGTGTTTTTATTATTTCTAAAGTGAAGAGAAACATTGGCAGTTATCATATATCCAGGTTTCCAAAATCTGGTTTTGTTCCTAGCCAAAAAATAATGATAGTTCATGGCTGGAGATGGGAGGGGTCAGTGAAGAAGACCTCTTTGCTTTTTTCCATTCCCACTAACAGGGAGGAAAAAAAAGCCAGTGATAATATTCATCTGTTTTTTTGAGAGGTGTGATTTATTTAAAAGTGTATCAATTCTTATTTTCTACAGGAAGATAAAATGGGAAGAAAAGCACACCACCTTGCAGTGGCATTTTAGTCATCTGAAAAAAAGTGGAGTCAGCTTGGGCCAACAGAAAAAGCCAAGAGTAGTTAAGAACATGGGGAAAAAGGTAAGGACTTGCCATTAAATTTTTACCTCTCGTGGTTCCTCTTAGATAACTAGTTTAACATTATGAGGTATAAGAAGAATTATCTTTTCCTCTGAAGAAAATGAGAAATTATAAATTATGTCAGATGTCTTTTGAGTAAAAGGTATCTCTTTTTTTCCCAAAAATTCTTTCATAATATACCATCTTTCACTGAAGATATTTTAGCCAGTAACTGTTTGTGTAGTGGTGAGTTTCTTGAGTTTTTTGGGTGTTTTTTTACCATAAATCAGAGCAGCAAAAACCTAAAGAGTGTGACTGAGAGATAGAGGCCAATCTTTTCACTGGGGAGAGAAACCAGCTTTGTCTTGTCTTTTCTGCATGGGCCATATGGAGGTGTTGCTGTGCCCTCTGTAGGAGGCATACATCCCCATCCATCCATCCTTCCGCCCACGTGGAGGAAGCCATGGCAGCGATTCTGGGGAAAGGCAGCTGGCCAAGCAGAATCATCCCCTGGGCTACATCCAGCTCACATGGTACCAGAGACCATCCCACACAGAGCTGCTCATGGCTGCGTTAGTTGGAGCTGTGAAAATACCATGAACCTTGGCAGGACCCAGGAACTGGCATTCTACAGAAAAATATTCTTGTCCTAATACTTGTTTGGAAAAACAAACAAAAAACAAACACCACGCCCCACCACCCTTGCATGTTAATTCGTCTAAATTTCTGTAATTTAACATTTCAGACCGCACAGCTCCTGTGAAAAATTGAGTGAAATTACTGCATTTTGGAGGGATTTCTTTCTACAATTATTACTAAGAAGTGTCTACTGCTTTTGGTTAATTAAGCAAACAATGCCCTTGATAGCCATTTCCTTTCACCATAGTCAAAGGCAAGATAATTAGTTAATTGCCAGAAGGGGTTGTTAACTGCTGGTAATGAACCACTTTTGAGGAAATTACTGCTACAATACCATTAGATACTGCAGGCATGCATGAAGGGGAGAAGTACTCTTTTTGATATTTCTCTACTTTTTTCTTGCAAGGAAGTTGTAGCACATGTATTGTTGAGCAAGAAAACAGTTACCATTTAGAGCAAAAAATTATCCACCTGTTAAGAATTATTCTTCATGTGGCAGAATTGACCTGAATGTCATGAATTTTCAATTTTTAATACAATATTACAAATCTGTCAATCTTTCATCTTCATGTGTTGACCACTTGATCCAGCAGTATATAGAATAACAATACTTCGCTACTATTTACATGATCAAGTACAGTGTAATGTATTTTTATGTCATTTACACAAGAGAATTTCAAAGAAAACCCTCATTCTGATCAACACTTGATTTTTAAAATAGATTTCGACCATACCTAAAGGACAGATGGTCTCATCACAAAGATAATCACAATTCTCACTAATGACTGTTGTCTGTGGTCAGATTTAGCAGTACCCCTGGTGTGTATCTCAAAACAAACCAGAAAGGGTTAAGTTATGCTTGTATCAAGTATATACAAGTCAAAAGAGTTTTTAGAAGGCTAACTTATGGTGTGACTACAATAAAAATAGGAATTAAACATTCAATCAAACTTTCAAGAATTTTAAAAAATCTTAATAGCACACTAAAATACATTTCAGTCTGAATAAAAATGTCCTTGTGTACTGTTTCAGATATTCATACAGAATCCTATAATAAAGATTTTCAATGTATTAAACTCAATTACACATAAGAATTATCTGTGCAGGGTAAACCCAGTGCAACATACATCGTATCTCATGAAAAATAGTTTTTCAGGTGTACTGCGAGTTCACAAAATTACAGGATTCCTCAAGCAGGTTCACCTAGGGCTGATTGCCCAAGATCCTGTTCAGTTGATTTTTTAATGTCTCCAAAATTGGCGACTTCACAACTTCTCTGGGCAACCTCTGACAGTTCTTGGTGGTTCTTGATGTTCAGACATGTTGCCCTGGTTTTTGCTAAAGCCTTCTGTTTTAACCTTGGAGTCAGAAATTCTTTCTCACGCAGTTTCATGTAAATAATAACCAGTGTTTACTTAACAGTATTTTCTGGTTTTCATTCCTTTTGTGATAAGATAACTTTGATGAGCATCTTTTTTCTCCAGTGGGATTGAGAAGGAAGTGACACGTCCTCCAATCCCTTGTGGAGTTGGGAATTGTATAAGAATGTGATATATGTCAATAAAGTTGTCTTTCCCCTCCTTTCTGCTGAACCTAGCAGGTGCGAGAGCATCTTTATTGTGTTTTCCCAGACACATAGACAGACCCTCCTGTTGTTCCGTTTCTGGCTGTTGCCTCTGGTCCGGCCACTGAAAAGGGTCTATCTCCCTCTTCTTTCCATCATCCTTTCAGGCATTGATCCCCCCACACCTGCTCTTCTCCAGGCTGAAAAGTACCACCTCATTCAGCCTTTCCCCACAGGAGAGGTGCTCCAGTCCCATAGCCATCTTTTTGGCCCCTCGCTGGACTTTCTCCAGAACATCTGGGTTTTTCTTTACTGGGAAGCCCAACACTGGACACAAGACTCTGGGATTGGCCTCACCTGTGCTGAGTAGAGGGACAAGAGTAGCTCACTCGACCTGCTGGCAACAACCCTCCTAATGCAGCCCAGGATAACATTTCCCTTCTTTGCTGCAAGGGCATATTGCTGGCTCGAATTCAGCTTGATGTCCACCAGCATCCCTAGGTGCACAGTTACTTTTCAATTACATATCATGAACATAAGCTCATATGAAAGTTGTTAAAAGAAAACCACATCAAAATCAGCAAGCCGTATGGCAGCCTCCACCTCTTCTGAGTGATTCTCTCTGTATAAATCATCCACATATATCTCCCTGTCTGAGCAAGCCTTGGAAGTGAGTTTTACTTGCCATACATATACCAGCACAGTCATCTACTACTTACTTATGTCTGGTCTGTAAAGGGTTATCATATTCTTTTACAGGAAAAGTCCCTCCTCTAGAAAAAAGTATTCAAAGAGTTGAAAAAACTGCACCATCACATCAGAAGAAAGATTAGTAGAAAATTCAGTGAATTAGTACCAAGAATTATGAAGTTACTAGAAAGCTGCAACAATATAAATGAGTTTCTACAATTCAATATATACTGCCAAGAATAGTAGCTATTTTATCCAAGTTACCTCTTTATCACATATAAATTACTCTTTATTAGTAATATTTATGTTGCTATCTATCTAGTTATAGTAGATTTTTTAGAGATTACATTTTAGCTGAACTTCTGGAAATATTTCCACTAGATTTGATTTGTATAATTACTAGCTAACTGTAGTTTATTGATGAATGTTCTCTATGGATTAAAACTTAATATACAAGTTCTCAAAAGGAAAGGATTTTAGTCACAGGAAAAAAAAAAAGAGGGGGATATTTTCGAATAATATTATTTGTCATCCTGGTTTTCATTGATGAGTAAGTCTGAAATAGATTATAGCAAATAAGTACAGAGTTAAAGTCAACTGTGGTGTTCAGGCAGTACATAAGAGAAGGCACAAAAAGAAAGGTACCATATTTTATAGGTAATAGATTAACTATTAGTCTACTACATGCCTTAAAGACAGGAAGGACACACTAGGAAGCGAAAACTGATGTATAGAAGCTCAGAAACCAAACTGTCTATAACCGGATCTCCCATTTGTGATCTATTTCAGGTTGCATAGACAACACCTACTTGAGATATCTAGGATCAAATACCTTAGTTCCCAGAACCTATTAAATATCGAGGAGATTCACAGCAGCTAAGAAGAGATCTTGGACTGGCACTGAGTACATCCCTATAATTCTGTACAAGAAATCTATTGTATTTCTGTACAAGAGACATAATTGTTTCACATGATTAGTTCAGCATAGTCCCCAGCCAGCAAGGAACATAAGCAAGAACCAAAATCTCAGTATCTCAAAACACTGGCACATGCTTTCCTTAGGCCCAAGCCTTTGGAAATAGCTATCCTTGCCCAATAGATTATCTCCCTGCCTCTCTCACATAGCTTTGCAATGGAATTTAGACAGCACTTTAGCTCTCTAAATTTAGACTGCCACTCTAGTTCTCCAATCCAATTGCGAGACCCTCAGAAAGCCCTGCTTAGCTGCTGCTTAACCTGAAAGGCACTGAATTTATCTCACCACCAAAATACAGCAATGAATTCTTCTAGGTGCCCATATTTCTGATGCTGGATACTGATATCCTGAACATATTCTGAAGATTCCAAACAGCTGCAAATGTGAGCATGGAAGATTCTCAAATTAGGCATTCTGCCGCTTTGCTTTTCTGTTGGGATTATTCTCATAGTCATCCTTATAAGCCAATAATACATTCAGATTTCAGCTCTCCTATTGTCAGAGGAAGGGATGTCAAGTTGTTTCTGAATAATTCACTTCTGGATCATTTTTTTGGTAGGTGGGAGATCTGCTTTCCAAATTGGACACACAAGTTAAGTAAGGACCTGAAATCTTTTCACTGGGATGCGGTATAAAAGAGAAACCTTGTTTCTGCCTGTTTTATCAGAGAAAGGCCATTAGGAACTATGATTAATAATCGAGATCCAACTTTCTTCTGACTACCTTATCAATGCTGCTGCTCAGCAGCCTTTTCTTTTTTCTTCATTGGTCTTCCTTACAGACTGTCTCAGGGGACTTTTCTACTATCACAATGCCTGCCTAAGAATAGGACCCTGACACTTTCTGTATGCAAGAAATTACTAAATCTGGGCTGACAGTTTCACTGGAGAACCTACCTATCAGTATTAGTGAAGTTAAAACCACTTGGAAACTGGAGTTGTAGCTGCTCCATGTCCCATGTGAACTTTCAGCTCAGTACTGCCTGCTCTCAGGTTTATGTCACTGTTTCACTGTGATAAATCGAATCCCTGCAGCAGATAGGAAGTTTGTTCCACTCCAATTCAATACCAAAGTCCTGCTGCTTTAAATGATACAGGATTGAATGTGATTGAGGATCACAGTTTCTGGGACTGTCACAGAGAGAATATGAGCAGGTGCAGAACAGTTTGCAAGCCCATAGCCTCAGCTACAAGCTCCTTCAGATAATTATTTTCTTTCATTTCCATCCAACATCCCTTGCACACCTGCAGCACTTGAAAATACAGTTGTAAGAGGATGAAGAAAACTATTAGAGGACAAAAAGAGTTTGTTATGAGTGACCATAAATGGTGAATTTAAAAAATTTCTGCTGGCCTTAACATGCCATACAGAATACGGATTAAGCCTGGAAAATCAGCTGTTGCCAGGATTGTCTGGACAAATGATGTTCAGTTAAAGTGCAGTCCACTATATAACCTCTGTAAAAATATCGAATCAAGGATTAGCCTTTTCTGAGATTTAACTTGCTTGTGATCTAAAATGGTTACTCCACAGAAGAGTTCTGGATAAAATAAATAGATAATATCTATCAATAGATATTGGACTGCAAATAGAAAAGAAAGAAATTAAAGTAGCTTTATTAAATTTAGAGATGTAAGGGAATACGCAGATCTTCTATTTTTAAATGAATTTCAGAGAAAAATATGTACATTTTATTTCCATAGCTGCAAAGATAAACCCGCAGTTAAGAAAAATGATCATTCCTGTTGCAGATTTCCAAGTTGTGCACTGAAAGTGAGTGACCATGAAGTGGAGCACAAATAACTGAAAGTCAAATAAGATATTCGCATCACATTAACACATAACAGCAAATGACAAATGTATTTTCAAGTGTAATTATTACAAGTCAATTTAGTTGAACAATATTTGAGGGAAAATAATATTTTAAAATAATTTTTTGATTTAGCAGTTTTCAATATTTAAAGTACCTTAGAATCTTATTTTATTTAAACTCTAAAGGATCCTCATAATAAAAAGAATAGCTAATCTTTGTCATTTTACCTTTAACATTTTAATCACCATATCATTTCTTAAATATATTATGTTTCAGAACCTATATGCTTAGTTTCAGACCAGAAATTCGGCTGGGTTTTGATTGGTTTGTTTGGTTACCAGGGTTTTTTTAGTGGGTCTACCAACCTTTAGATTACATAAACTGAACCTAGAATTATCATATTGCTTTGCAGTTCCCAGTGAGGTAGAATAGACAAAACATATTTCAAGATGAAATTATGAACTGAAAGTTCTTATGAGAGAGATATCTTCATTCTCTTGCTGCAGAATTTGACAGTTTTGTTCTCATCAAGGGTTTGACAGATTATAGTCTTTTTGATTTCATCCTGAAGAAAACAAAATGATGTTTATATTTCCATACTATGTCATGGGAGACGTTGGCAACCCAGATTGATTAGTAATGTAGCTGACTTTAGTGCCATGCCCTAACTGAATTAATCAAGCTGGTTTACAGTCTGTGTCGTGAACACATACTATGAAGTATGGCATTTGAATAAGTTAGTTTTTCACAATAAATATCACCATCATACATAGCTTGTGAAATTTGGAGAAAAGGAAAAAGCAATTGAAAAAATGTCAGAGAAATATTCCAGAGATGCAATTGCTTAGTCCATCTTATATTACCTAAAGATTATGATTTGAGGTTCCTCAGTATTAAGTGCCTATTATTCAGTACTTCAGCATTGTCAAGTTTGATATCTAGTACTCTGTGACAATGCAGGACAAGAAAAGTAAGCTGAGCGCTGCTGGAAATGGGAGAAAGCTCAGCTTTTAACCCTGGGGTGTTATATAAGAACTGCATCATTCTGCCTGTCCAAGTTCTGCTGGCATCAGCCGAAATGCTGCAGGAGGAGCTATCTACTACCTTGATATCCCATGTAAATCCATAGCTAACAGCAACCACATCCAGAGTAAAATAGGTCTACTCTGCAAAAAGAAAGAGTCAAAGCAGCCAAAAGTGGAAATAGGGCAAAAGCTTTTGACAGTTCATATTTAACAAACTGCATGTAGTGATTTTTTTTCCTTGAAATTTAACTGGTTAGATATAGCACTTATAAATTTAATTTCTTTTTGTATTTTGACCTTCTAGAAAATGTCAGTAACATTTGCAGATGACATTTTGTTAACAATATTGTTAGCCTAGATTGTTTTCATTTGAATAATCACACATGGTAAGTGTGGTGAGGTCTATCTTTGTTTTCTAGTGTGTCTATTATAGAATCACAGAATAGTTTGAGTTGGAAGGGACCCTTTAAAGGTCACCTAGTCTTACCTCCCTGCCATGGGCAGGGACACCTTTCACTAGACCAGGTTGCTCAGACTCCCATCCAACTTGGCCTTGAACACTTCCAGGGATGAGGTACCCACAACTTCTCTGGGGAACCTGTACCTGTGATTAACCATCCTTATTGTAAAAAACTTCTTCGTCATATCTACTCTAAACCTACCCTTCTTAAATTTAAAGTCATTGCCCCTTGTCCTGTCACTCCAGACCCTTGTAAAAAGTCCATCTCCCTCTTTCTTGTAAGCTTCCTTCAGGTAGTGGAAGGCTGCAATAAGGTCTTTACATAGTCTTCTCTTTTCCAGGCTGAACAATCCCAATTCTCTCAGCCTTTCCTCACAGGAGAGGTGCTCCATCCCTCTAATCATCTGGGTGGTCCCTCCTCTGGACTCACTGCAGCAGGTCCATGTCCTCCCTGTGCTGGCACCCCAGAGCTGGATGCAGCACTGCAGGTGGGGTCTCAGCAGAGCAGAGCAGAGGGGCAGAATCCCCTCCCTCTCCCTGCTGCCCACGCTGCTTTGGATCAGCCCAGGACACCCTTGGCTCTCTGGGCCGGGAGTGCCCATGGCTGGGTCATGTCCAGCCTCTCACCCAGCAGCACCCCCAAGTCCTTCTGGGCAGGGCTGCTCTCCATCTGTTCATCCCCAGCCTGTGCTGATACTGGGGGCTGTCCTGACCCAGGTGCAGTGCCAGCACTTGGTCTTGTTAAACCTCATGAGATTCCCATGGGCCCGCTCCTCGAGCTTGTCCAGGTCCCTCTGGATGGCATCTCATCCTTCAGATGTGTCAACTACCCCACTAAATTTTGCAGGTGTCATCTGTCATCCCTCTGTCATTAATGAAGACATTAAATAAATGACATTGATCCCAATACAGATCCCTGAGGAAACTACTTGTTACTGATGTCCATTGGGACACTAAGTCATTGACCACTACCCTCTGGTTGTGACTGTCCAACCAATTCATCATCCACCACACTGTCCATCCATCAAATCCTTCCCTTTCCAATTTAGACGGAAGGATTTTGTGGGGGACAATTTCAAAGGCCTTACAGAAGTTCAGATAGATGAATAGATCCATATCTATGATAGCTCCATAGCCCTTCCTTTGTCCACTGATAAAGTCACCCCATCATACAAGGCCACTGCAGTGGTCAAGCAGGACTTGCCCTGGGTGAAGCCGTGCTGGCTGTCTGAAATCACCTCCCTGTCCTCTGTGTGCCTTAGCACAGCTTCTAGGAGCATCTGTTCCATGACCTTCCCAGGTACAGAGGTGAGGCTGACATGTCAGTAGTTCCCAGGATCCTCTTTACCTTTCTAAGAGATGGGTACAATGTTTCCCTTTTTCCAGTCACCTGGGACTTTACCTGACTGCCATCAGTTTTCAAATATGGAGAGTGGCTTGGCAAGTTGGTTCTCTCAAGATTCTGGGATGCAGCTTGTTGGGTGCCAAAGGTTTCTGTATATCCTCGTTCCTCAAGGGGTCACAAATCTGATCTTGCCTTACAGTGGAGGGGAACTTGCTCTCCCAGTCCCTGTCTTGCAGTCCATCCACTTGACTACACAGAGCTTCTCTATACTTAATACAGCTGTTAGGTCCTAGAGAAATGTTAATATTAATTTATTTGCTGTTTAATGTGTCAGTATACTTTTAAGAAAGCATCTGCATGAGTATGCGGGTTATGAGAAATTATCAGAACAATAATTTTTCTAATTCGTCCAAAGTACTATTGTCTGGCATTTTTATTGTTAGGGTTTTTTTCTGTCATGCATTTCCCAACTTAAAAGAAGCAAAATGAGTGGACATTCAAAATTATACACCAAGACTTCCATTCTACTGTGAATAAAACAACATATTTGAATCTTGGAACAAATACAGTACTAAGAAAAGTGTATTTACATATTAAAGCAAGGGGTTATTAAAACTGTACAGAGAAAGACACAAAGACTAGGTTTTTTTAGTTGTGTTCTAACATATAGGAAAATAGGTAACAATGAACCTGAAAAAATGTAATGGTGAAGACAAAAATATCTTTGATGTTGAAAGAAGAACAACAAACAGTTTTATTTGATTATGACTAGGAACTCATGAAGTTTGTTTACAGATCTGAGAAGATAAAAATTGTGTTAGTACTGATCAGTATTGTAATGCTAGTATATTGTGTTGATGAGACTGAGATGGAAATTAAGTCATTAGATTGAGTGGAATGTGTGTGACTAAAATCTTGAGTCACATATGACAATACAAGCTCTAATTAGTTTTAATACAGTGCTGCCAAAGAGCTGTGTTGATCACTGATCTTGGATGTTTGGATTAGAATAAATATTTAAATTATATTGGGGGGTGTGTAATTTATACTGTTTCAAACTCCCCTCTTGGCCTCTGATCCCTAAAATATGTATTAACATACTCTATACTGATTTTTTTGCAAGGAGAAAAGCACAAATTGAACCATTGCCCAGACAAAAGGTGAAATAGTGAACCTCTTCTAATCCTGACAGTATTGTTACTGAGGAACTGCAATATAAAATTTATCAAAGACTCAGTGTCTGCCAAGGAAACTTCTGTGATAATACAAAATTTTACATGAACCAAAGACAGTACAGAGGCTATAGCATCAATTTTATTTAAATATTTGAGAGTGATTAATACACAGAAAGGCAGTTTACTAATGCTTTACCCATTTGTAGATTAAACAAAGGCTCATTAGCTCACATGAGACAGTTCGGTTTTATTTTTAGCTACAGTATGGCTGGTGCAATGCCTCTTCTTTTAGCATTTTCATTTTGCATTGCCTTCAGTCCTGACATGAAAGTTAACATTAATCTGCCAACTCATTCTGATTGGATTGCTTTGGAAGTCACTCCAAAGTCACAATGGCTAAATGGGATGAAGCTGTAAGACAGAAATGCATTGCAGTTAATACCTCTGCAGTACTGAAGCTAAGCCAAGGCCAGCCCTAATTCCTGAAAGAAAACAAATCCACAGTAATCCATCCCTTAATTCTGAACAGGGTGGCATAATGCCAAAAAATATAAAACATGTATTCCTTACTAAAACACTGCGTCTTATTCCACCACGGTTTCTCTTGGCCTTTTATTCATGTAGTTTGAGGTCAGTGAGCAGCATACATGTGAAGGTGTTATCTGTCCTGACACTTACAGCATTCCAGTGTTCTCCTGAAATAAGAGGTCTTGGAGTTCGAGTGGTTGCTGAAACAAATAATTTCAGTTTTTGTTGCAACAATTAGAAGGCAAAAATTAAGATAACTCCTAATTCCTTCCTCTCAGAATTCCTCTGAGAATATTTTCAGTCATTTAATCCATCTAATGTCCATCTGGCTAAAACTACAACTGGTATTGATTTTCATAGTCTACATCAAAATTTGGTTCTGCAAAAAGCAAGGATGATCCCATTCATGTCTAATTGTTTTCAGTTTGGAGATTTTTATTAGCACACTGATTTTAGCCCAAACCTAGACTGTGTTACTTAGAACTTATTCTTCCCTAAAGTGCTTTTGTGATGATAACTTACTGTGACAAAAAGAACCAGTTTAGACATTTCTATCTTCACCCAAAAATGTGTCCTCATGTAGAAATAAGCCTTAAAAATATCTTACTAACATGAAATGTCCCAAAGGAATAGATAATCACATTGGGATGAATTAGCTAGAAAGTATTTCTAGAGGTTAGGACTAATTTAGAACCCCTTAGGATGCCTCTGCAATAGTCTTTTTGTAATGTAAGCCTCATAAGTTATTAAAATATATTTTTTCAACCTTATGTTAAATCAAAGTATGTAAAGAATTTGTTCATTACCTGCTCAGAGCTGAAAAACAAGAATAAAGGGGTGAAATGCCTCACTTGTTTCGGGGTTGGCAGGCCTTGCTGCGGATGAAATCCTGGTAACTACTGTAAAGCCTTGAAGTTGCGCATCTCCTCCAAGTATCAAGTGTTTCAAGAAATTATTTTTAAGTTGCTTAATAGAGTAGTGGGAAAAAATCTGTTTCCAAGCATTAGATATACACATATAGAAAAAAACATTTTTGCCTATTATTCTTTATGAATCCAGTTTGAATCCCTTTCTCTGACACCTAGTCAACTTTGTATTATTTCTGCTATCTTTGTAAGACTGCCAGATTGTCATTACAGGAAAAAAAAAGTCTGTGTGGCCTACAGAACTTTATCTAAAAAGAGTACTTACTGCAAACATTTCACAATGAGTCAAAACTTGTCATGATTTGACTTAGCATGACTTGTCAAATTTGTTGGAGAAAGCCAAGCAAAGTTGAGTTTTCCCCTCCCATTGTGTTTTAACAGCTGTGGTACATTTGAGTTTGGTGCCATTTTCAGTACATGGCTGGATGGCTGGAGAGTGGTGCAAAACAGACAGTAGCCACAAGCCAGTCCTTCAGTTCTATGTGGTGACATGGCCAAACTTGATGAGAAAAGAACTTCATGTACAACCTGATATTTGAAACCTGCATGATCAACACACCAGTACCGCGCTGATGAACCTGTTTGCTGCTCTTCAGATAGCCATAACTGCAGGTCTGTGGTGGGCACTCACCTATATATATGTGTGTAAGATAAAATTCCGGCCTATTGTTAGCATCTACTTTTAAATGTTGAAAACCCCACTTACCTCCAGCAAATGCTGCAAACAATTGATTCACAAGTGAACTATAAATAATGTTCACAGCACAGAGCCCATGCAACATGCTGCTTGAGTGTTGCTGAATATTCAGAACCTGCTGCCTCTGGTAGCTATATACGTCATGCTCATGACAGGTTTAGGTTTCAGTAGCCCAGAGCCTAAGATCTGGCATGTGTTTTGGAGCTAGAGTATTTGCAGATTAGTGAATACCAGCCACAGGGCCAGGTATGATGTGGAAACTTGAAAATACGAAGTGTCTGTACTGACATTCTAAATATTACTGCAAAATAATATAAGCAGATGAGGGGAATGATAGACAAATGTTGCCAAATATAAAGCAATTTAGGCAGCTAGAGGCCCAGCCTCCATCATGTGCAGGACTTATGCTGTAGACAGGTTTTTGAAGGAAAGGCTACAGGCATGGAAAATGGGATGAAACTGGGTTTAGCAAGGATGGAATTTAGCAGATAAACTGCTAAAATGTTCATCAAAGCAAGTGTGGTAGAAGATGGGAGCACCTCTGCAAGGGCAGCTGCATGTTTCAATCATGGTGATTTGTCTCCCTTGAAGTTAGTGAACAAGGCCTTGTGCTGTTTCCCTGTACCCTTCCCTGCAGGATCTGGGTGCTTGGCTTGACATGGTTCTAGGACAGAAGGATCTTCTGCATACTTCAAGCCAGAATGATGTGGCAAGTCTCCAGCACCACCATCACAGCAGTACAACCTCGCAGTCAGTTCCCTATTTGGCAGGAATAGAATAAGAAGAAAATGCAACACATGGGTTAAGAAAGCTAATCCAGTGTGGTGTACACAGGGGCAGCTCAGTGGCTGTTCAGTGCTGCATAATCCCCCATTCCAGGAAGATTTATTGTCTTGGAGGCAGAAGCATCTGAACAAATGGAGGTAAGAGTCGAGTAGTGATGTGGCTCTCTCTTTACTATGCTGCATCTCATACAGTAAATTCCAACAGAACCTGGAGTGCTGTGGTGCTAAAATTTCAATACATAAATCAAGCTACAGACTAAATATTTGGGGTTTGAACATTTGTTCTGAGGAATTCAACAAACAAAAGGCATAATCTTCTTCTGATTATTCAATTTTTTTAATATTTTCCCAGGCAAGCTATCTTGAAGATCACTCAGATTGTGTTGTCAAAACCCAAGGTTATAGTAATTTTCACAATTTATGTGATAAAGGATGTCTTTGCTATATGGGAATGAATAATTGCATACAGAAACACTGTAATCTTGAGATACAATTGGTAAAAAATTCAGCTATTGCAGTTCACAGCAAATTTTTAAAATGTTTTTACTTTCTTGTGGTGCTGCAAAAATCCCTCCATACGTACTGTGGGAAAATGCTGAAGCTGATTAAACAGAAATGCCACCAAATGTGTAAAGGCTTGAATTGCATTATTTTGATCTGAATCCGAAAAATGTGTAAGTGCATTATTTTGCTACCCTGCCATAGCACCTGTAATTGAAATTCAAGGTCTGTATTCCAGACTGGTTTTGACCTCTGTAGTAAGGACAAGAAGTTTGAATGAATATAGAGTCCTTACTTGAACCTTTGCCCTCTGCCTTATCACATTCTACTCATTATTCTGTTTCAATCTGCTGTTAAGGGATTCTCCCATCAGCTTTCAAATATCTAAGCATTACATGTAAAACTGTGTGTGTTCAAATAAAATTAATCTCCAATGTGCCAATTTATTTTTAGCGTACCAGTTGATAACTGAGAAAAATAATGTTTGAGCTGTTCTTGAAGTCAGTGAAAAGCTTCAAATATTCTCCCCTGAGATTTGTCAGTTGAGGGGTTAACATTTGCAGAAGAAGATTTAAAATCTCTGCTGATTCTGGCTGGCAAAGGATTACAATACGGTCTTTTCACAGAAATACTGTAGATTGTTCATGTTCTTTTGGCTTTTCTAGGGCATGGTTGAGGACTCCTAAACCTGTTGTTTCTTACAGGATATTGAATTTTGTTAAATTATGGCTTCACAGAGGGCTTTTGAGATATTTTTAGCAGAAGTGGAAAAAAGAGGTTATTAAAAGGGCAACTAGCAGATGATTTGGCAGCATTACATGTAAAGCATAAACACTGTCTTCTTCCACTGTAGTTTTTTGCTGTTCATGCTCCTCTAAACAAAATATGTCTGATATTTACACTGATCCATTTAATGCCACAGAAAAGGAAGGTGAAAGAAGACCTTTTTCTTTTTTTTTGAAACAATCACATTTTCTTACATAAACACTTAAAAATTTGGTGGCAAACAAACATGTAGACCACTTAAGCAAATACTATAGGAATATTTTCAAACAGCTAGGATTTTAATTATAAAAACAAACATATTTGTTACGGTTATTGATTACATTATTTATGCATATACCTGAAATGACTCCACATTTATATGGTTTGTCTAGTATAGCCTCATACTGCAACTATTGCAGTGACGTAACCTCAGTTAAAAGATGTCACAAAACAATACAAGGAAAAGGTTTCTGTCTAGAATATTAATAAGTGGTGCTAGTTATAGGAAAAAATCATTGATGTTCACCAAGGACTATCAGATACTTTGGAAAATAGCCTGAAGAATACCTCTTCATTTTCCTTTCATTTTTATCTTATGAACAAACACAGGAGAAAAAACTACAGGGCATGTATTGTAAGGTAGAGATTTTGAGGTGTTCATGTAGACTGATTTTCATTTTAAAAAATCTAATTTTTATTGAGATTTTGTTTGCTAAACATGAGAATGTGTTCTACAAGCATGTGCATTCCCATCCCAGAGAGCCAAGTGTGTCCTGGGCTGCATCCAGTTCTGGGGGCCCCAACATAAGAATGATGTGGAACTGCTGGAGTCAGTCCAGAGGAAGGCCACAAATACAGTCAGAGGACCGAGCACCTCTCTAATATGGAAAGATTGAGAAAGTTGGGGTTGTTCAGCCTGGAGAAGAGAAGGCTCTGGGAAGAGCCTATTGTGACCTTCCACTACCTAAATGGGGCTACAAGAAAGCTAGAGACAGGCTTTTTAGAAGGACATGTAGGGATAGGACAAGGGGGAATGGCTTTAAACTAAAAGAATGCAGACTTAGAATATGTATAAGGAAGAAATACGTTTACTCTGTGGTGGGTGAGGCACTGGCGCAGGTAGCCCAGAGAAGCCGTGGATGCCCCATCCCTGGATGTCTCCAAGGCCAGACTGTATTGAGCTCTGAGCAACCTGGTCTAGTGGAATTTGTCCCTGCCCATGGCAGGGGGCTTGGAACTAGATAATATTTAAGGTCCCTTCCAACTCAAACCATTCTATGATTCTATGACTCCTGGTTTCTTGGCTCCAGGAAACTTTTTTATTATGAACAAGAAACACAGGAAACATTTATACTTATTTTCTTTCTCTTTGTTTCTTGCTATATCCTACATGGTGGTAAACAGAGATCTGGAGTCATTCCTGACACCTTAAAATCCCGTATAAATCTTCTTGCTGCAGCAACAGAAGATGCCAACTAGCTTTGCTGGAAATGGCATCCTAGCATCGTGTGCAGCTGTCTAACCATGTAGAGGGCCAGGATTATCAGAAGTGAATAATGGTTCTGTTAACCAAATGAAACCTCTCCATGTGTCAGACAGCGGGTAGAGTCATATTTTCAAAATCAACAGCTAAATATATTGGAAGGAGCATACTTAACATCTTTGGAAAATCTTAACTTATCATTTGGGACAAGGACTGCTGTTAGGCAATGATAAAGCCAGTGAGTGTTGTCTTATGATATACTGCCTTTGCCCGACAGACCTTATCCTGTGAGGAATGTTTGCGAAGATCCCTAATCAGATATTATATTTCTTGTGCCACAAAACAAATTGAAAATACATTGTGAGGTTTCAGAACTTACAAGATGTTCCATACATCCATCTTTATGAATTCAGGTTGTGGAAAGAAGCATGATTCTTTCACTTATGTTGAGTGAAAAGGTTTGAATTTGTATCTTATTCCCTTCTGTGTCAAAGTGATACTGTAGGAAAACACTGGACAGCTGAACTAAATGAATGGTTGAAAAAAAATCAACTCAAGACTGATGAGTTATAACTGTATGTCTCATTACCTCTCAAAAAAAACCCTGAAAAGTCAATTAGTCTGTAATTCCATGAAAATCTGAATAATTTTTTTTCAGGAACACCTTTGCATTGTGCTGTGAATGCCAAATGTGGCAACTTCAGCACAAGCAAACACGGAATCACCTGTCACTCATTTCTTCCAAGCAAATCTTGGCTTCCAAGCCAAGCCAAATGATCCTTCTGTGTAATGTGGAAGAAAAAAAATACACTGTGGGCTCCTAAATACTATAATTCAGATTTTTATTATGCAGGAAAAACTGCTTTTGTAGAAAAAATACCATCACCACCACGAAAAGCCCAAATGATTGAATATGCTCTAATGTCAAATTTTTCTGTGCAAATTCAGTATGCCAGAGAGGGAAGAAAAAACTTACAGGAAAGGAACAGGCTATTTCATGCAAAGCCTGCACTTTCAACTCACATAAGCAAATTTTCTTTCAGAAGGGGGAACTTTGTATCTTAAAGAATTGGAAATGGATTCAGGAATGAGATCATGCGGTAGAACACTCTCAGTTTTCCTACAGAGCTAGACTAGGAAATGTGAAATGCAGAATAGCACATAAGTAGTTTTCACACCCAGTTACTCAACAGTTGTGGGAAACGTCTCCACTGCTCACGGTCTTTAGCCTCTTTGTAAGATCCTATGTTTTTAAACAGCACCAAGAATCTCAGGTTTTTAAAGGAGAAATAACAATCCAGGATAGCAAGTCAGCAGCTCATGACTGTTTCTGGTAAGCAAGAAGTCATATATAATGTTATGCCTAATCTTTCAAGATCATAATATCACATTGATATTTGACGTATTTTCCGAAGTGGACCTAGTAAAGAACTTTCTTCTTATTAATAAACATATATTCTAGAAGTATATGCATGAAAATATACAATTAGTGATATATATTCTGAACCAGATTATTTGGAAAACAGCACAAGTTCAGTTTCACAAAAGTAGTTTTGGAAAGCTGAAAAGAATACAAGAAAACTAAATACAGAAAGGAAAGCCACTTGTGTCAGTATTATTAATGCTGATCTCCTTCTGCAGTGTACAATGGTGATTTTATTTTCAAATGATTACTAATGAGATGGAGATTGCATGCCTCTATTTTTAAATCAAAAGATGTAATTGTGTCCTTAAGGAATGCCACTGGATAGTGCAAAGTACATGATCCCCTGTGTGCAAGGACTGTTTTAGTTTCACTATTCTTTTGAACATCAATGTTTCTTTATTAATAAATACACAGTCCGAGTTCTAGGGTTGGATTAGATTAGAGAAGGGTTTAGGAATTGATATAGCTTTATCTCCTCTTTTCACTCAAAAAAGTATTTGTTTTGTTTCCTCCAGCACAGAGGACTGAAAATCTAACCATACTCATCAGCTGTGTGGATCGTTACTGGATTTGCTGTCCACTGACTTGACTTGACTGTTTATTTTCTTGCACCAAACTGTCTGTACGTGTCCTCACTTGATGAGATTGGAAGAAAGAAACACTGGGAATCTGCTGCTTGAAGTCACTTGGTGTCAAAGCTAGTGAGGAAGTTGCTGAAAAATAATCTGCTTTACAGAGAAAAATAGATCAGAATCTGTCTCAGAACTGTGGAGGAGAAGTCTAAAACTCAGTATGTGCTTGTATCACTCCCAATAGCAAATGGTAGCCCCTAAGATGTGTGGGAGGCCTCAGGAAACTGTTACTGGATACTTGAGGAATTACTGACCTTGAGATTGAAGAGAGTATCGAGGAAGGGCAAGATGCAGAAGGTGGGTCATCAGCATTGAACTCTTTATTACACTGTAACAGCTGTTGCTAGTAGAGCAAAAACATTTCCATTCCTCTGATTCCCACTCAGTGCCTGAATGTAATCCTATGGCCTGGCCAAGGTAAATAGTGCATAGATCAGGCACACCAGCACAGCACTTTCAGCAGGGGGCAGTTGTATGAATTACATTGCTTTAAATGTCCACAAAAACAATTTCTCCCTCTTAATTTACTATAATGATCTATTTGTTTGACTAATTCTTTTTGTAAAGAAAATCTCTTGCCTTATGCCATAAAATCACCCTGAAAATGTCCTCAATTTGGTGCACTACACTATATATTGTAAAAACATTCTCCACCAGTATAAAGAAAGGCTTTAAACATGTCACTCCTTATTAATATCACAGCATTAGGAAGCAGAGACAAAAGAGAGGAGGGCAAAATTGTAGTTGCTTTATTTAGAAACAAAGTACATGGGGGAAAAAATGTCTCACTTGTTACAAGGCACACGGTGATGTCACATTCCACAAAAATTTTGGTGCAAGGAATCTAACAGTCTGTATCTGTTAATTTTTATAGCACTTAACACTAACTGGAGCAGAAGGAAAATACAGTATTTCCCTTTACTGCTAAATATAGGAATCCCATGGAGCCTGTAGGTAAATTCTTGTTATCTAAGGAATCGCTCATTACTCGGTCAAGTCTGCACAGGAAGACAAGGCTATCACACACTTTTGAGATGCCTGATAGTGGCTGTTTAGAAAAATTTGACCTGAGCTCATTCTTAAGATAAATAACCTCCTTCAGTGTGTTCCCAAGCAAACCACAGTGTGCATGTCAGCTATAGGGCAGATGGCTCTATAACAGAATGATACCTGTATGCATACTGTACCTCCCACAGCCTCCTTTCCCTTCAAAAGAAACTTGAATGGTCAAGAAAGAAAACTGCTGCAGTGTAGTCCCAAGTTTTCCACGGTCCGTGTGGCTGGAAACTAAAGCTGCAGAAGGAGCCAATCAGCCCGCCACGTAAGTGCAGCCAAACAATGGTAATGGAATCTCAGTGCACTGAATTACTGTGTGCACAATGGTGTGCAATCTTATGTGACATGAGTACTCCGAGGAAAGGGTATGTTATTGATTTGGATCACAAAAACCTTCTGGCAATATCATGATGCTGACAAGATATTCAATTCTGTACCCACATTATAATACACCCATCATATGCAATTTTTTTTAGTCAGAAGGCTAGTAGTTTTTATGTAACTTTTTTGCCACACTTTTTTTTTTCACCTTGCCAGATTTAAAACAGCTTTATTTTTAATAGAAATTTTGGAAACTGAAGTAATTTGTCATCCACATATGGAGCAGACATGAGAACAGAATCTACACCTTTAGATACTGAATACTTAATTATCAGTGCTTTTAAAAAGTTATTTATTCTGACAGTTCATAAAAGAGTCTGATAGCAACTGCTGATACCAGGAAGCATGATGTTATTCAATGCATACACATAAACAAAATATGCAAGGCAGAAAGTTCTGCCTGGTTGAAATCTGTTTCAACTGTTTTGAAACAAAAGTAGAAGTGGTAAATAGACTATAGAGTATGATCTACTTCACTGTTTGCAGTTCATGGGTGATAGATACTCCTTAATAACCATGAAAGATGAGGGACACTTGAAACACAACACACAATTTTCACTGTGCTTTCCCTGATTTGTTAAGATTCTGCAATTAGCAAAGGTTCAGTCATACATTTGAAAGCATACAGCATTATTTCTGCCTCCAGAATCTTTAAGACCATCAGAACACCATGTGACTGCTGTTATTGACTACTGGACAATGTCACTTGCAGGTTATTCAAAGTGTTTCTGGAAATTTTCTGTTCTTGTGTAATTTCTAGAGCAGTACCATACCAAGCCTGCTGAACTTTAGGGTTATGTGCTGTAAAAAGAAGTATGATACAAACATTTTGTAAAGTAGACAGTTCAAATATTGTATCATCCTGAAAGAAAGGTGCTTCAAGGAGAAGGGATGTCCAGCTTTTGGAGCACATTTCTTAGATGGAGGGTAGCAGTTGTCTAAAGACTGGAATAGTGAGATGGACTGTGCTGAGTGTAGCTAGAAAATGAATCACAGTGCTATGGCAGGGAGATTGAATTAACTTATAGTGATAAATCACAAAGCAGAATACTATGAAAAGCTGATGATCAGTCTGTGGTCAGTGAATGCAAAGGAAGCAGTGATTTCTAAGTTGTCATGTTAGTTGATGCATTCAGTAGATACTGAAGGAAAACTGCATCTTACCCTGGGCCTAACTGCATAAAGACCTATATAAATGTTTAATATTACAAAGATGCTGTAGACATGTTTAAGATTTTGACAAATACATGTCTGCTTCCCACTTCTATGTCAGAAACTGGGCATAAACATTGACTGACAAGCCATCTGACAAAAGATTATAGACTGAGAATCTGAGGATTTTAAATGTCCCAAGTAAAAAATTTTCCCAGTCCTCAGAAGAATTGTAGAAGTCAAAAATTTCTCATTCTAATGCCTCCGAGGATTGAAATGTCCAAGCTCAGTTTTCCCCAACTGCATAACTCTTGTGTGAGTGATGATGGGCTCAGCCATCCATGCGATGCAGAGAGAGACAGTGCTCACATTACACCGCCACAAATGTGTTGTATCCTCATGCCTCATGGAAGAGAGGAATTTGGTAACCAAAGATCTTCACAGCTAAAAGCTGACTGCTTGGCAAACTACTGGTTATGCTCTTTAGTTTCTTCGGTTGTGCTGAAATACTAATGGGGATACTGATTTCTACTACAGGCATTTTAGAAATGGTTTTGATGCTGGGAAAAAGGATGCCCAACCCTTCCAAACATTTGAAGTGCTGTGTTGGTTCAATCTTTCGTATTTATTGGGGAGGCCCAAATGCACCTTTAGTGAGTGTTACAGGTGGAGTAAAGGCATTGCTGCTTTGGGGATTAATGTCTGTTAATTTGCTGATCTGGTGAGGGAGAAGAATGATAGTATGCTAAAAGCACAGCCATAAGAGTGAGAAGAATGCATTCTGTTTTTCTCTCTTCATGTTAGTTTAAATTTCTCCCTTCCATTTCTACAAATAAAGCAGTAGTTTTAGTTTACATGTGTCGAAAGACTTGGTGCAATGATTTTTTTAAAAGAGGGTATTTTGATACTTGTAGAAACAGTGCCTAAAATTTTTAACATGCTATTTTCATTTTTAATTAAAACTGTTCAGCCAATCTCCATTTATTCACAGATTTTGAAAATTTTTTTAATCTGTTTTTAAGGGAACCAAGAAAAATCTAAAGAAACCAAATAATTTTAGAAAAATCTAAAATTGATCTCTGCCTTAACTTCTGCTAGTAAAGTCATGCAAAAAACACAGCCCTTGGGATAGCTGTAAAGTGAGGTTCATAATTGTACCCTGCTTGATGTTTTTTGCATATAAAAGTTACAAAAAGGCTAAGAACATTAGGTTATATAAAAATATTGAGACATGTAAATATCCTATGTCTGGGCTGCAGTTAAGGGAGAGAGAAAGGAGCCTCCAGTAAGCCATTCATTCCGCTTAAAAAAATTAGTTGCTTGAGACTTGCAGAAATAAGCGTCCACCCCTTTCTATTCCACAGAGATGGATAACTAGCTTAAAAATTACACTTAATTTTCAGCAGATGAAATGTGCAACTATGGAAAAGAAAGTAGAATTAGTGTTTAGTTTTTCTTGTAAAAACTAGAAAGATCAAAGTGATCAAAGTTTGAGAGTTTTCTACCCTCTTTGGTGTAAATATTTCATGATTTTTCTGCTTGTCATAATATTTCTGTCAGCTTGTTCTAGGTTTCTTCAGATTGACTGTCAGTTCTTGGCTGCACACTAATACAGCTTGAAGTTAGGTCCCATATGGTTCTGGACACCACCCAATACTAAAACCAGAAGGAAGGGTTACTTCTAATGGGGGAATTTAAATCTATCCCATACTCAGAAACCTGACAGCACTCAGATTCAAAGTTCTTTTTTGTCTGGGCTCTACTTAACATCCAAAGTCTAAATGTAAAATACATGACAAGAGGAAGACAATGCGGAGAGAGGAAAGAGTGAGTAGGCAGAATTCCACTCTGCAAGGCCAGGAATAGATTTGCTGCTGTTAGCAGATCTGCCACTAAACACAGCGCACAATGCTGTAAATATCACAGCATGGCACTATCTGCATCTTACAAAAGATCACACCAGGGCAATACTGATGTGGTCTCTCTACTGTATACAGCTCCAGCAAGAAAAGGCGGGAGAGTTGCCATCATGCCCATACATTTTATGCTGTGAAAAGAGTGCAAGATATTTTTATTGCTGTCTGGTTTCCCTCTTTTCCTTTAGGCGTCTTTCCTCAGGCAGCCTTCCAAATGCAAGGCCATCAAACAAGAAAAATAAACAAATAAAGTAACTGGATCAGCACTGCGCATACAAAACCTAGGAATTTTAAAGAAGCAGGTTAGAAATATGGGGTTTGCATGGCTTGCAGTTTGAAAGGTCAGAGAGCAGCTAAAACCTGGCAGCTAATCCCCAGTGCTCACTGACAATATCCTAAACCTACGTTTTAATGCTTTATTCTTAAAAGGCATATAAAATAGGCAGTAATTACAAAAAGTTTAGGAAACACGACATTCTTTGCTTATTTTCAGTTTTTCTTCAGTGATGCTTCATTCAGGATCAAGCTTTTATAATCCATGTGTTTTGCAGGCACACGGAATGAAAAAGATTTGCAAAGCTCTTCAAAACAAATTAGATAGGACTGAAATGATAGACATCATTGACCATGGTGAAAGCCCATTGTCACTGGCCAAATTGGTTTTAATGGAATTGGATCCAAGTAAGAATTTTAGAGGCCAAAACCAGCATTTCTTCAAGATTTACTGGGAAATATGCATTGTTGCTATTGTCCTCTCTTCACTGCTGCCCATGACTCATCTTCTAGAGCAATGCAACTGCTGGAACTCCAAAGAAAAATGTTTCCAACCCATTTCGTGCATGAGTGGGAGGACCGAGATAATGCTGCACTCTTCGGGGAATACAAGTATTGCCAGCACTAGGATTAGGATAGATAGGAATTATTAAGGCCAGCTGACTCAATGTAGGATTTCCAGTCTCATCACATCTCTGAACGGACACATGTTCTTTTTGCATGGTTCACAAAGTTCATGCAAGGGACGTTATCACAACCCCATTTATCCTGAGACTATTGCTGTGACTAAAGACAGGATTTTCACTAGTGTAAGGCAACACTAAGTTGTTGGTTTTTTCCTGGAGCAACAGAAAGAACCAGTTAGGTAAATGAAGACATTTGTAAAGACATCTGGAATATAGAAGGAACCTCCTACATGAAAAGAGATGAGATGTGGATAAAAAAAGTGAGGGAAGTAAGCTAGAATGGGAAGTGGAATGGTAATATTAGAAAAGAGGATGATTTAGTTATACACGACTAGGAATGGAGATGTGTCTTAGGAAGGCCAGAGTAAGGGGAATAGTAGCATTTAGACACCATCCCAAAAGGGAGAGAAAAATCTGGAAATTCTTTCTGACAGGCATGAAATCAAAGAGAAAGAATGAGATGTGAAATTGGGTAGAAAAATTCAGGAAAACTAAATAATTCAGAAAGCCTTTATTATTGTTCAAGGTATCTGAGTTGTAGATATTAATGCTACAGTGTGAATCCTACTTTGCGTATTATTTTGTTTTTCATGTCTCATCATGTAGAATCTTTCTGGTACTCAATACTTCATTGTGGCACTGGGAAAGAAAGAACACATGTTTTGCTGCTGATCCCAACCCCTCCAGTTACTCTGAATTTTGTCAGTTTTTGTATTTATGTACTGTCTTCATGCCCTGCAGTACAGCCTTACCAGAAAGCTGATGGTAATATGTAGAAAATCTTTCCATAGAACTATGCATCATATGTGCCCCGAAAAATCAAGACTTGAATGTTTCTACGTACACATATCTGACAAGGACTTTCTCACTGAGGTAAGAAAGAAAGGCAATGAGAACTCATTATTTGAGACCTGATAGACTTTGGCATCTCTACAAGAATGACAGACTTGTTTCTCAAAGGGCAGAAGGTCATGAACAAACAGAAGATGGATGTTTAAGTATAAAATATATAAGAATATAATATCACATATTTAATTCCACATGTCAGAGGAATTACACACATTGATCGACCAAGAGAAGGAGGAAGAAACATAGACTTTCTGCAGAAGTATTCATCAAGTGGGTAACACAGTGGATGGTGTTGCAGAGTGTGGGGTGAGAGAACACAGAGCTGAGGGAGATAACAGGAGGAATAATGTGTGTTGGTAGATTAAAGAGTACAGAACTGATTAATTAAGTGGGACTTGCAATATTGCACAATGGCATTACTGCAGGCGAAATAGAGAGCAATTTCTTGAAGGTTGTGATCAGCAAGTTGGGATTTTCTCAGATTTTTAACTTCAAATGTGCTATATTATTCTTTTATCAGGGAAGACAGTGCGGATCACAATTGCACCATCCTCAGTAAAGTAGTAAAAGATCCAGTGCCCAAGTGTTGTGGGTTAACCCTGGCCAGCAGCTCTTGCTCACTCACTCCAGTGGGATAGAGGGGAGAACTGGAAAAGTGAGAACACCTGGAGGCTGAGATAGGGACAGTTTTATATGGAAAGGGAAACAAAACCTGTTTATGCAAGGAAAGTAAGGAATTAATTCACTGGCAAGCAGCTGTTCAGCCTTTTCCAAGAACGAAGGGCTCCATCATCCATAAGAGTTACTTGGGAAGACAAATGCTCTAATTCAAAATATCTCTCCCACCTTTCCTCCTTCTTTCCCCAGCTTTTTATTACTGAGCATGACATCATGCGGCATGGAATACTCCTTTGGTCAACTGGGGACAGCTGTAACTGTGTCCCCACTTTCTTGTGTACCCCCAGCCTAATTACTGTCACGTTGAGGGTGAGAAATCACAGAATCACAGAATGGGTCAAGTTGTAAGGAACCACAGTGGGTCATCTGCTCCTACCTCCCTGCTCAAGCAGGGTCATCCTAGAGCACATGGCACAGGATTGATCCAGACAATTCTTGAATATCTCCAGTGAGGGAGACTCCACACCCTCTCTGGACAATCTATTCCAGTGCTTGGTCACTCACACAGTAAAGAAGTTCTTCCTCATATTCAGTTATAACTTCCTGTGCTTCAGTTTCTGCCCATTGCCTCTTGTCCAATTGTTTGGCAGCACCGAGAAGAGCTTGATGCTGTGTAAGCACTGCTCAGCAGTACAGTAACTAAAACACTGCTGTGTTATCTTTACTGTTTTGTTCACAAATGTGAAAAATAGCAACCTACAAGCTGATATGAAGAAAATTGTCCTTCAGCTCTGTGAAAAAAATAGGGTCTCTCCATGTTATCTTTTTACTACAAAATATGGGAACTTACTGAGAATTAACTTGGCAAACAAAGGATCAGGGGAGGAATCTCAGACATCTACATGTGCAAGAGAGGACTAGCAACATCCTGCCCTTACTTTTTGAGCATGCTTTTTTTGATGCTCTGTGGGGAGCTCTCTGTCACACAAATGGAGCTTCCTTTTCAGTACGGGTCTGGAACTGCCACCATCGATATTGCCAGCTTGCGGGGCAGTGGTGGTCACGCAATGGGGGAAATGGCTGAACCAAAACCAACCCCTTAGCACTTCTCCCCTCTGCACTTGCCTTCAGGAATGCCTTGGATGAGTGCTCAAAGATTATATAACCTGGCAGCAGCTCTTTAGGCTGGTTTGTGAGCCTACAATATCTGCTATAGCTTGCTCTGAATAAAACGGATGTGCTTGCTCACAGTTATTTAAATAGTGCTGTCATGGATGTAGCTTCTCTCAAAAACCAGGCATCATCAAAAGTTCACATTTTTTACTAATTAAAACAGTTTGCAATAATTAAATTGTATGTGTCTGTGTTTCTACTTCGAAAAGGCTAAATCGTTGGCAAGCTTCCTAAAGCAGGATTAGACTGCAGACCAGCTCAGACAATGCTTCCAGGCATCGAGGATGTACTGCAGAATCAGTTTAATAAAGTCTGATTAGATTACTTTCTCTGGTCAATTTGAAGCACTGTGGCCATGGGATAAATCATCATTTTATCTCACCACACTGCTCTTTTTCTTTGCTGAATCATATTTTAAAAGCACTAAACATATTTTTTAAATATCTGTTTATTTACAGATGCAAAGAAGCATAACCTCCTGAATGCCCTGTTGTCCCAATGCAGTTTGATATTATATCTTAGTTGAAAGGATCGACTTTGCTCGAAAAGTCTGTACACAGGCTTCCCTTCTTAATATATCTTTTTCCTCTACATAAATAACCTTGTTAGTATTTCAAGAAAACAGTCCTGAATCTCTTATCTCCATTTGTCAAGACAACTGCTTGTACTGAAAACAGCCATAAAGTTAGATGTTTCTGACAAATTACTAGTATAAGCAGGGTGTTGAACTCCAGAGACTTGTGTTAACATATGCATGGATCTGAATATCTTTAAACTTCATTTATTGCATCCTATGTGGAACAAATAAAGAGTTGTTCAGAATGACTGAGTCTAGAACTCCTTTGTTTTAGTTTTCAATGCTTATAGCAACAGAGATTGCATTTTGCTCTTTTTCTACCTAACACTATGACTAGTAGAAGCTGTATTTAAGGATTTAACGCAAAGCATGCCTTCCTCTGACCTCTTCTTATGATGCTGTACTACGCCAACAGACCTTAGCAGCCAGTTCAGCTCCTCGAAAATGCATTATTCCAATCTGTTTTGCCTTTCACCAGTCTGTGCCCAGTCAGTTTTTCAGTCTCTGATGTGGTCTGGACTTTCTTATGTTGATATAAAATTCTGTTGTGTTGTGTACATTTGCATTCCATTTTCCATTGGAATAAAGAAACATTTCACCTTCTTCCAAGGTTATTATTTCTATAAAATACCATATTAAGAAATAAATAATGTTCCCCATGGACTCTGGAATAACATTCAGTAAAACTACTTGCAGTAGCTGGAGGTGATAGGAATATACAGTGTCCAAACCAAAGGCCATCTTCTATGTCAAGGACCAACCCTATGAAATGCTACTTAAGTTTCTGTCTCATTGTTAACTTCTGAACAAAGGTTTTCAATGGTTTGCAGGCTCATTCAAGTAAAATGGCCTAGGATGATCTTAAAAAAATAATTTTAAAATTGCATTATAATTGTCTACTGTCACAAGAAAGAATACTTGTGATTATCAGCTTAATACATTAAGCTGATAATTTAAAACAGATTATGCCCATGTGGTCTGTCCATACGTTCTCATGTTCATACCTCCTTCTAGTCTATTTTCTTCTAACCTAATTAACATATAATTTCTCTCTAATTACATTTATGCACTGTCTTCAAATAGGTGATCAACATATGGAAAGAGAAATCAGGGGAAAAAAAAGAGAAACAAAACTTTCCCTTGTATTTTCTGGGGAGTCCTCAAGGACTAGACAAGGAGCCCTGACACATCCTGTTAGGTTTCTGCTAAAAATTTTTTTTAAAAAATCAGACTGCAGTACTCATGTGGTAGCTTTTTTCACAGACTTTTTGCAATTTTCTGACTTGGCACTAGCTACCGTTAATAGCTGGTGCACAGTAAATAAAAGATATATCTCAAGCTTCTACAAAGAGATGCAACAACCCAGACATATATATAGCTTGAAAGCCTGAGGTGTCTAGTCTAGCAAACCATGTTTCCTTAATTTCCTTTGAGAAATTCATTCTCCTGTGAAACCTTACAAAAACTGAACACTGATGCACTTTGAAGCCCAGATTGGTGGGGTTCATCTAATTGCTAGTGAAATGTCACTAGATGCTGTTAAAACTTGGTTGAACCTTACAAACCAACTCACTCAGCAAAACATGTTAAAATAATCTGGATAGGAGCCAGAAGAGATGAGACAGGATTATTTAAATCTAATATGTGTTAGAATACAGCTTAAGTCCTCTGACCCTAATCACTTTCCACCGGAGTACATCAAATTAGGATCCTGGGACAATTTACGTAGGAGTCTGAGTAAGTGTACTAGCTTTGCCCTACGGACGAATTCATGGAAAATTCTTCCATGAAAAAGCATGGATAGCCTCATATTAGTTCCAGAAGCTATCTATAGGCATGAGAAAGCCCAGCATAAAAACTGCAGCACTGGTTCTGACCCTGAAGTGTAAATACAGTGAATGATGAGATGTGCTACACCTTTAACAGCCTCTGATGCTGCTCTTTGTCACACTACCTCTTAAAGTTAACTTTGTGTAACAATAATTACTGTATAGTTTGCAGGCTTTCATTTTCTTTAAGCATTCTCTTAGAATTCTGCTTGCATTCAAAACTGCCTTTCTCAGCTAATGGCCTGGAAGAAGCTGAGGTGGGCTTGGATAACATGATCCTCTCTGCTGTGCATTGATAGAGAAATGTCAATCAGGTCATGGTAATGACATTGCTTTAATGAGGGAATTGAAATTCTTGGGAGAATTGCGACATGGCAGTACTCAGAAATGCTTTGGACCTCTCCAATTGCCTCTGTTACTCTAAAAAAATGAGATGCCTTGGAGTAACTTGAGAAGATCATTAGTGCTGACACCTGGGGTTGTTTATCTGGCATGGATACATTTATTCCTGTTTGTTCCTGATGGGGGTTATTAGATAGGTTGGAAGTAAAGTAAGATACACGTCAATTTTTTCACTTTGCTTTACCTGATTTTCCAGTTTTTCATTATTGCATTTATTTTTCTTGGGGTGTTCAGAATAACACAGTTCTCAAAGCAGGACTGTGAGCAGCTTGCCATCAAACCACTTGCAAAGACCCACATTTCTGATCATTTAGTCATATAGGTGTAAATAAATAGTCTTCAACATTCTTCTATGTTTAATTCATGGAAAACTAGTCAGGTAAGTAAGCAATTAGATTTACAGAGATAGTGCCTTAGGTACCTCCTAGCTGCTTTTTGCCTCTTCTATGTTACAGGAGTCAATGCAGCTAGCTTCTTGCAGCTTAGGAATATTCTATGAAGCACAGCAAAAATAGAAGACCAGTTGAAATAGCTATTACCTGGATCTAATATATCTCTTTAAGGTTTACAGTGTATCATTAAAAAAAAAAAAGCATAGGAAGATTTGTGATCTATTTTAATACTGATAGAAAGAATACAAGATGATTTTTCGGAGCAATGAGTTCAAAAAGCAATATATGTTTAGAAGACTAACGTGTATATGGTGGTGCTATTTTAAACTGGCAGCAACCAAATGTCTCTGAAGTCTTTGACTTTCTGAATAAGATGAAGATGCTCATCTCTGACAAGCTTTTAAAAAACAACTGCAGCTGTGACAGTCTGTTTTGTAAGTTAACATTTTCTGTTATTTTGTGTGAGTGAAGTCTCTTTCAGGGTAACAGAACCATGGAAGCATTTCTGCACTCAAAACAAAAAGCCAAGAAACTCCTGGCTTTTCACCAGAACTGAAGCATTCTAGAAAGAATTTCACCTGAGATACTGCAGTGGCAGCACTTACTTTTGTGAATGAGAGCTACTATTTCCACTTAGGAAGCAATTCCCATCAGCCTGTACATTAAGGACTTTTTAAAATGTTCCCTATCCCCTCACAAAATCCTTACATTTCTCAATAATTGAAGTATCACATTTCTCAATGATCTAAATAATATACTAGAGATGAATAAATCATTTGATCATAAGACCACATTTGAATTTTTATTTATACTCTCACAAGGGACAAAAATGTCCCTAATCAGTATCTCCTATTGTTCAGCTGTTCTTGCTATGCATCAATGAGGCTGTGACTTTAAACTGTCTCTAGATCCACATTCATATTTATTTTGAGGCTTAGACTAGAATCCATACCAGAATCAGCCGTAGTACCGTGACAGTGAATGTAATTAATGTCAATCATCTGTTTCAGATACCTGTCTTATTTCAATATAACTCCTCTTCTGGAAGCACGAAATCCTTCACAGACGGTGAAAACAAACTTTGGTTAAATGCGATTCAGAACTGTGACTAGCTACATAAAGCTGACAAATTTTCTGCTGCAGTGGTTGCTACAGTTCATCTCCAGCCATGTAGAGTAATTCTTTTAGCAACTGCAAAAGTAATACTACAAAGCTTGCTCTGTTCCCTGTACAGAACTGAGTAAAGGCTCACTGGACTATGGTTTTTACCTGTCATCTTCTCCCTATCTAGATTTATACCTAAAGCAGGTCATGAATTATATGACAAAAAGGGGTCTCATAGGAAATAATTATGACACTGTAGAAAGCTTCAGTGTTTAGTGGGGAACTTCTCAAATCTAAAATGACCAAATTCAAGAGATACCTTTAGCAGTCAAGGTGTCAGAACATCACTCGGTCTCAGTTGTTAAATTAATCTTAGTCCACAATAGCTCCAGAAGGTACCCAAACCAAGAATTTATAGCTCGCTCTCTTTCTTCCTCTCCCTTTCAGAATTCTTTGTGATTAATTCTTAACAGAATAGGTCCAGGTGGACTGGCTTAGGTTTCCTGACTGTTGTGATGGCCTTTCTTATGTCTCTGGTTTCTGTTTCAAAACTTCAGTCCTGTTCTTCCTTTTCTGTCTTCTTCCCTTCTGTGTAACTAACTTTATTCACAACTTTATCGTTTTCAGGCATGTGTGGATGTTATTTTCAATTATTACAAGTCGCACAGTTCTTTGCTGACTGTTAAGTGTCTCCTTTGAAGTTCTGCTTTAAGTAGTTAAAAGGTTTTAAGGAGGTCTTGAAAGCTCAAGGTTCTGTTTACATAAGGATGAGCAGAACTGGGGTCCAGTCTTACCTGACAATTATATATGGCATCACTGGGAAGGAACATCTGTAGTGTGTTGAGGATGTGCCTTTACTTTTATTATTTCTCAGATTTTGAAAGCATAATTTCTTTCAAATGCTAAATCCTCACCCCATAATTGAATTGCAGTTATTTAAATAAAGGAATATATAAGATTTTGATGCAGGGAATGAAACTTTTTTTCATCCTGTTAATTGCTTGTATTTATCTGATTTGGTAGACCAGATGTTTTAAATTTAAACTCCCCACTGTCCATAAAGTCATCTTGGATGAATAAAAAAGTCAAAACAGACATTGTACCTTAAAATAGCAAATTGTCACAGCAGGAAAATGTTTGTTGCTTCTCCTCAGCAGTGTGAAGAGAGAGAGAGAGAAAAACATCAGTCTATTTATTCAAGCTGCTAGTAATCTCAACCCTGCTGCTGTCAATCTGTCCCTTCCTCTGCCTCACAATCAGAGTGACTGGCAGTCATAAACACATATTCTTCCCTTTCAAAAGTCAGATCTGGGCACCCTGGCAAGAACTGCTTGCTGACAGGTAGAAATTATCCAAGGATGTAATATATTTCTCATGATATGCACTTTGTGCTAGGCATGAACACTCTCAACACAAAAAGTGGAGTAGCTGTATTCTGCGAGACTCATTACATGTCAGAAACTGAACCTTAATTCTGTGTCTTTGGATTTTTGCTATTTGATTTAAAACTGTTTTTCACAATTGTTTAGTGTTTTGAAAAGTCAGGGAAAGCAGTTGTAAGCACAATGCATTTGGAAGTGAATATGTGATTATTGACATGGTATATAAACTTAGCTTTGGTGTGCCTTAGGGTTATAAAGAGGGATTAGAAATAAGCAAACATGCAGTGACATGAACAGACTGCCACAAGAGCACCTGTAGGACCATGCTACTTTGGTAAGACAAAAACTCTCAGAAGTAGGTATAATAAAACTGCACTAGTGTTCCTTAGCTGGAACTCTCACATTTTTAACAGGATACTCTGTAGATGCCAGATAAACAGCTCTGCTTACTGGCTGAGGAGGTGCAGGCAGTGGAGAAGCAGGCAACAGATAAAGAGTGCACACCTTTTTAGCCAATCACTTTCACTAATGCATGGTATGTTTAAGAAATCCTTTTACCATAAGCTTGCTTGACACAACCTTAAGACTTATTACTAATCCCTCTAAAGGATTTTTTTTCTTGATTGTCCAACAAAAGAACTCAAGTAAGTGTACTTGGGCAAATTAAAAAATGAGGCAGGCTGAGGGAAGCAAGCCAGAAAATCACTGATGAAATACAGGGGCTCAAGAGACTTTCAAGTGGGATGATGCACAAGGATATGGGAAATGGTTGTTTAAAGCATAAGAATAAAGGTGGGTTATGCAACTCCATGTTTTATTACCCAAATGCAGCTATAACACCATCTACTCATAGTACTCCTTCTGCACTTTGGGAGAGGACTACCTCTGTCTCCCAAGGAACTGGCCCGTGTCCTCTAATTCCAAAATGTAAATTTCCACTTCTTTTTTCAGTTGAGCTACATGGGTTTGGCTGTTTGAGAAGCTTCCACATCCAGAGAGCTGAGAACCGTATTCCATACTGAATACAAATTTTTTACTACTGTCTGATATATTCCAGCACCACTTCCAGCATCATAAATAGAAAATGTTTTCCCTTTGTACTAATTTCAAAACATTCAGGCTTCAAAAACTGAGTAAATTTGTGGTGAGTTGACCCTGGCTGGATGCCAGGTGCCCACTAAAGCCGGGTGCCCACTAAAGTTACTCTATCACTCCCCTCCTCAGCTGGACAGGGAAGAGAAAACAAAAGGCTCGTGAGTTGACATAGGAGCAGGGAGAGATCACTCACCAATTGCCATCATAGGCATAACAGACTTGACTTAGAGAAATTAGTTGAATTTATTACCTATCAAAATCAGAATGAGATTATGGGAAATAAATCCTAAAAACACCTTCTCCCCACCCCTCCCTCCTTCCCAGGCCTACCTTAATTCCCAATTCTCTACCTCCTCCCTGCCAGTACTGCAGGGCAATGGGGAATTGTGGTTACAGTCAGTTCTTTCCATGCTTCTGCTGCTGCTTCCTCCTAAGAAAGAGGAGTCTTTCACCTGCTCCAGCGTAGGGTCCCTCCCACAGGAAACTTTCCTCCACAAACCTCTCTAGCTGAGTCCTTCCCATGGGCTCCAGTTCTGCGTGAACTGCTCCAGCCTGGGTACCTTTCCATGAGGCGTAGTCCTTCAGGAACAGGCTTCTCCAGCATGGATCCCCCATGAAGTCTCAAATTCTACCAGGAAATCTGCTCCAGCATGGGCTCCTCTCCCCACAAGCCCACAGGTCCTGCCAGGAGCCTGATCCAGCGTGAGCTTACCATGTGGTCAGGAAGTCACCCTCTCTGGCATGGAATTCCTGCAAGTGGATCTCTGCCTCCCCCTGAACTCCTGTCTGCTTCAGGAGTACATCCTGCCTCACCGTGGTCTGCACCACAGGCTGCAGGGGAATCTCAGCTCCAGCAGCTGGACCACCTTCTCCTCCTCCTTCTCCACTGACCTTGCTGTCTGCAGAGTTGTTTCTCTCACATGTTCTCAATCCTGTCTTCTCTGGCCACAATTACTTCTGCACAATAACTTTTTATCCTTCTGAAATATGTTCTCAAAGAGATGTTACTGTCATTTCTGATGGGCTCAGCCTAAGCCACTGGGAGGTCTGTCTTGGAACCTCGGGGTGGCATTGGCTCTGTCAGACATAGGGGATGCTCCTAGCACAGCAAAGAAACCACCCTTGTAGCCTCCCCCACAACAAAAGCCTAGTCACACAAACCCCACACGAAATTATGGATGGTTAGTTAAGGATGTGGGTTTACAATACTCCTAGCAAAGTAAAGTGGCTGTCAAAATAAAGGAGGTCAAAATTTTGAGATTAGGCATGGTGATTCAAGTGAGGCAATGGTCAAATCAGGGCAGCAGGAGTTTGCAGCTCCAGGCTTTAAAGTTCACTTTTGCAGAAGTATGGGTTGATAAGGTTTAGCCACCACTGCATGATACAGCAGTGAGGAAAACTGTCAAGACAGTTTCTAAAAGGCTGGGCTGTGTCTGCAAATGTGCCACACAAATTAATGAACAATATTCAAAGAGACGCTCTAGAATGATGATTTCAATATTTGTTGTAGACTCAAGATTTCAAGGTCAACAAAAACCACAATGGCTTTCTGCTTGCTTTTAGAGATTGCCAAAAAGGAAAACATATAGTTAAGTGTAGGTAATAATAACCAAGGTGAGTTTGCTGAAAGCAATGAAGACTGCACAAAGTGCGACACACTAGAACAACCAAAAAGATTTAACTCTGGCAATAAGCAACACTGAAAAAATGGCCATAATTACTCCTATTCAAAAACTTAAGGATTCGTTTATAATTTCTTCTATCCTCTCAGATGCATGTTGCACACCATTAGTAAGTTCTTTTATACTTCTTTCAGGCACTTCTCTTTGTGGTTTTTGGGGTGTTTTTTTTGTAAGAAACCTTATGGAGAGACTGTAACTGACATGCTGGTTAAATCTAAATGTAGAAAAGGGCAATAGCAGGCAATGAGGTTAAGCAGAGATCTAAAGATTAGTGGAAGCAATAAACAGAAGGCTTTTAAAATTGAAAAAAATATCGAGAGTCTGGGAAGGAAAAACAGGTAGAAACTATAAAGTACAGAAAACTAAAAGATGTATTGCAAATTGAGCTACAGATAATACTCCAGTACATAACTGTAAGTCATCAGAATACTAATTTGAATGTAAATAACAATAAAAGACTCAAGAACTGGTAGTTGATGAAGTAGAGACAATAAATATAGTTAGTTTCATAAAGTAATATGTTTGCTGAAGTAATTTTTGTATTTAAAAAACAAATATATTTAGTAATAAAAGAGAACAGCTTGAACTGAATAGAGAAGGCTAATGCAGAATGATAATATGGAATTGATATTATAAAAATACTATGGAAAAATAGTTTCATGATGTTTAAGTAAAGTTCAGAAGTTTGATATTTCACAGAAGATTTAAATGAGGGAAAATAAGGCTTAAAACATATTTATAGCTTTAGTTTCTGGTTTGGGTTGGGTCTTTTCCTCTTTTAGATTATCTTGACTTTGAGCAATTTTTCAATTCACCAATTTGTATTCTTAAAAATACAGTTTATTCAAAATGAAAAACATTTAAAAGATGATTATTTTATTTCAGAGTGCTTTTTTTTAGACTACAGAACCAAATTTGCAGTCATTTATATGGCTGCAATTTATTTCCTCTTTAGTATCAGTATGCTAATGAGTTTTGCTCACAGAAGGAAAAAGAAGTAAGAATACAGAAGGAGAGAACTCTTCTGTTCTGAAATTGTTAAGTAAACATTGATGCTAAATAAATGAGCTGATTGTGTTCATTATACTCTCTTTAAGAAAGCCAAGGAACCTTTTTTTAGTAGATACAAATTGCAAAGTTGTTTTTTATGTCAGCCCTCTTTTGGAAGTCAATATGAGATATATTCACTGGTGTAAGTGGAAAACATGCTTCTGAATTTGACACAAAATAAAGGTTAGTAAAAGCAGTGTTGCTGAGCATCACAGACCACTGGCAAGACTGTTCCCAATTTATGACCTTGAGTGATCAGCTTAGTGCCTACTTTTCAATGTGTCCCTTCCTAATACAAGCAAGGGTGTCTGTATTGTAAGAGCTTCGTGACCTGTCCTTTTCTGTGCGTTCATGTACACCCACACAGGGTGGATGACATTTTAATGTTCTGTAGAGAGGTATATTTAGATGATCTAAGTGTTCTTCAAATGTATAATAGGGATTGGGACCACAAATTTTTTGTGTGAAAAAATAACCTCTAAAGTGAAAAGCTCTTCATTTTTTGATATAAAAGCTAGCGCCCAACTTAAATCACAGCTGATAAATATCTGCATTCTTTAGCTTGTTGTTATTATTTCACAATGCAAAATAGAAAAGAACTACTTGTATAAAAAATAACATTCAGGCTTATAATGTATAAAAACCTAAAACTTTTCCATAAAAATACTTTCTCTGACTGATGAGTGGCCCAGAATTTTGTACCATTTAGTAATTTATGCAACTTATGAGGGGAACTCCTTTGATTTGTTTCATGTTGAGGACCAACTCCAAGTAAACTTCCCATGCAGTTTCACATTTGCTTCATGCAGGTTCAATTACACATACTCAAATGGAATCAAGCTGTCTGTATTTCTCTCTGAGTGAATATAGTGCAAAGGACCCTGTTCTCTTTACCATTTTACATTCCGTGGAGTTGTGCAAGAATTTTCACAAGAACTCGTGTGCTAAGTTTCAAATCCAGCCAGCAACTGAGCTCTGTGCAGACGCTTGTTCCCCCTCCCTGGTACAATGGAGGAGAGAATCAAAGAAGTAAAAGTGAGAAAACTAGTGGGTTGAGATAAAGACAGGCCAATAGGGAAAGCAGAAGCTGCATGTGTAAGGAAAGCAAAATACCAAAGAATTCATTCCCCACTTTCTGTGGGCCAGCAGGTGTTCAGCCATCCCTAGAAAAGCGGGACTCAGTCATGCGTAAAGGTGCCTTGGGAAGACAAACACTGTCACTGGGAACCATCTCTCCTTCCTCTTTTTTGACCACTCTTTATATATTGAGCATGTTACCATATGGTATAGAATATTTCTTTGGTCACCTGGGGTCAGCTGTCCCAGCTGTGTCCCCTCCCAACTCCTGGTGCACCTGCAGTCCCCTCTCTGGTGGGGTGGGGTGATAAGCAGAAAAGGACTTGGCCCTGTTCAAGCCCTGCTGAGCAATAATAAAAACATCCCTGTATTATCAATACAGTTTCCAGCACAAATCTAAAACATGACTACTTACTCCTCACTGTGAAGAAAATTAACTATATCCCAGCCAAAACTAGCACACCATGGGTTAGAATCTTAGTGTGGCAGCTACAGACTTCTCTCTTGTAGCCACTTGTCCTACTTATACTTTAATATCTTTTCACAACAGCTCTCAGAGGGCCATGCAAAATTTGCAAAATTGCCTAGTTTTGTGCTGGCCCTGAGAACATAGTATCAATATTTAATTTCCCCAAATCAATTCACTTCTCTGCTTTGGACAACCCAGTGGTTGATACTGGTTCATTCATGTTTAAAAGACAATTCTTCTAGCATCTTCTCACTTCAAGGAAGGTTACATAAGAGAGTAAAAAAAATTACATGAAGAAAAAAGATGTGGTCAAAAGTGAAAACTTGAAAGCTGCATGCCAGGTGTAGCAGAAATAGGTATTGAAGGAGTCAAGAATAGGAATCTAAAAGAAAAGAGAGAAAGAACATGGTGAAACACTGTTCCAAGGAAAAATCCCAGCAGAGCAAGGGTGTAGACTTTAGAGGCATAAGAAATCAGCTTGGTTGAAGTCAGTGACTAAACTGAGAGGTTTAGACATCTTAGTGTCTATGCAGAAAACTAGTTACCAACATTAGTGATGTCATTCTCATTGGTGACTCAGGAGAAAAATAACTTTACTTTTGAAACTATGTTTCACAGACATCCATTTATGTAGGTAGTATTGTTGTTACAGACATATTTTATATGAAGATACTACCTTATTTTGATAGAACAGAATAATCCAGTAAAAAGATTTCAATCTGATTGCAAACAATTTACTAGATTAAACTGCACTGTTACTAGAAATAATTAAGAGTAAAAAATATTATGTAAATAAATGAACAAAATCAATTATGTATTTTTTGATTTCTTTTTACTCTAATTTTTCACCAATTAAAACATATTTATCCTCCTTTGAAAGGCAAAATTTAAGGTGAAAGTGAATAAATTAATGTTTCTCCATTTTCCTCTAATAATGCATTTCTCCCATCTGCATTAAGAAAATGGGACCAACTCATAAACTTTCAGAGCACACTTCTAGACAAAGGAGTTCTACATTCTTTTGCTTGCTTAGCTTTTCAGTACAATGAGAAGAGATAAATAATAACTAATTTTGAGTTGCAAGGATAAAAAACAGAAGTCCTGCCAGCTGGCGGATGTTTTAACTCCTTTGGCAGAAGGAGTCAAACCTAAGATGTCCAATAGGAAAGACCCTAACACTGAACAACATGGAAAATTGAATTTTGAATAAATCCAAAGAAATCTTTCAGTACATCAGCCTTAAACACTGTCCAAAAAAAGATTTGAAAACATTTTCTAAACAGCACATTTGTTTTCCAACTGTCTATTAAAAAAACCGTACTTGTTTCAGGTGTCCATTGTACAGTGCAGCAGCCTAAGATTTTTTACTAGTAGTCATACAGAACCTATCTGTGGGGTCATAATGACTCCAGCATGAAGGAGAGCTGGTATGTTGATTTGGTCATCTCTCTGGAACTATTTTTTCTGAAATTATCAGCTACTTACTTTAACATTTCTTGGTAAAATTTTTAAACTTTTCTATCTCAGCTGAACAGTGAGAACATTCTGAGGGGAAGGAAAAGAATTTTTGTGTGAGCAAAGTGTTTCTCTAAAGTTTAATTTGGGAAGATAGATAAAGAAGTTGATAAATAAGACTAACTGGAGTCCATGTTAATGTGCTGTGGTTGGGTGTGTGCCTGCCCACATGAACATTCACATACATACACTCACACAGACACACAGAAGTCATCCAGAAATAAAACATGTCTCTGCATGCCCATCTCTTACCAACAATTACTATTTTTTTCCAGTTTAAGTAAGAATATTTAAATAATGTGTCTCTCTGAGCCTCTGTTTGCCAACATATAAAATTATGAATTTTGCATATTGAATTATGTGAAACTGAAGACACGTTACTTGTAAGCTTGAATATAATTATTAATTGGTAGAAATATTGAACCTTAAGTTTACTGAAAAACTACAGATCTTTTATCTGTGCTGTACTGCAAAGCCTTTCTAAAGGATTTTATAATTATACAATTTAGTTAACTGGCCCTGGCTTGAAAGAGAAGTTAAAAGTCACTAAGAAGGAATAATCATTTAGAAAGAAATTATTATTTCTATGGTTGCATCAAAACCATTTAGATTTTCATGGGTTTCAACTTGAACACATCATGTCTAATATATTTGAAAGTTTTTGTCTGGCTATTATATTATGAGTTCTTAGATAAATTTCTTTGACAGTGAATTTTACTTTTATTATAAACCCCATTTTTTCAAACCCCCTTGTCTTAAGGACTTAAGATTATAATATAAAATCTTAAAGAAGAGCAAATAAAAATCTAATAAATTCAAGGACTTTTAGGTCATTACTGAAGTCTTTGAATCTTATAAATTTTGGAATACAGTGCAAAATACTTTTATGATTCAGGAGGTTATTTAACATATGTTGATGAACATTCAAGAAAATATATGCTACATCATCAGCGAACACAGAAAACAGAAATCAAATATCAGAGAGAGGTGAAGAGTCTTTCCATAAGTCCACATAGGACACACAAACCATCTTTGCTGCAGGTCTTTCACCTGATGTCAGAAATAAAATACATCAGAGAGCAGAAAATTAAATTTTATATTTTTTTAAAATCCGACTTGGAAGGGACCCACAAGGATCATTTAGTCCAACTCCTGGCCCTGAGCAGGATGCCCCAAGAGTCACAGCCTGTGCCTGAGAGCATTGTCCAAACGGTTCTTGAACTTGATCGGGCTTGGTGCCGTGACCACTTCCCTGGGGAGCCTGTTCCAGTGCCCAATCACCCTCTGGGGGAAGAACCCTTTCCGTAACATCCAACTTAAATCTCCCTGACACAACTTCATTCCTTCAGGTTCTGTCAGTGGTCACCACAGAGAAGAGATCAGTGCCTGCCCCTCCTCTTCCCCTCACAGGATGCTGTAACTGCAGTGAGGTCTCCCCTCTGTCTCCTCCAGGCTGAACAGACCAAGTGACCTCAGGCACTCCTCACATGGCTTTGTATCAAGGCCCTTCACAACCTCATTTGGACACTTTTTAATAGCTTTACATTCTTATATATTGTGGAGCAAAACTGCACACAACTAAGGCTGCCCCAGTGCAGAGCAGAGGGGACAATCCCCTCCCTTGCCCGGCTGGCGATGCTGTGCCTGATGCCCCCCAGGACACGCTTGGCCCTCCTGGCTGCCAGGGCACTGCTGACTCATGTTCATCTTGTCATTGACCAGGACCCCGAGGGCCCTCCCTGTGGTGCTGCCTTCCAGCTTCTCATTCCCAAGTTTGTGTGTATATCCAGGGTTGCCCCATCCCAGGTGCAGGGAATTCTGTATAAAGAGTTCTGTATAACGGCCTGCAACTGATAAGAGTTCTTCCAGGCTACTTATTTCATTTCAGCTCTTTGGAAAATATCATCTGAACTGAAGGGTTTCTCTAATAGCTCCTGATCTCTGGAGTACTTAAAAGTACATCAAATTCTATGAAATACCCATGCAAAATCCTTTTCCAAAAAATTGTTTGTTGGTGATACAATAAGCTCCATGTAGCATTTTACATATGAAAAAAAAATCAGGCAAGAAGAAAAATAAAAATCCAAACCTGTACTTTTTCTATTTTCTATCTCAAAACTTTTCTGTTTACTCTTAGGTAGGGAGATCTGTTCTCACTGTGAAGACCTATTTTATTTGCTTGTAGAAAATCTGAATGATTTAGATAACCACTTTGAAGCCATGTTTATTTCTCTTCAGCAACTGTCTCAGGATTTCACATTTTGTAATAAAACTATGAATTTATTAGTAATAAGAAATGATGGTGGCATATATACATGCATGTGATATCTAGTTTCGTAAACTGTCTTCTGTCTAGTGGTTTTGGTTTTGTCCTGAAATTTTGCAAACTGCTTTAATACTCTTTTGCCAGTCTTAAAACTACAAGATACTTGTACCAAAAAGTGTTTTGCAAAAGGGATGGGGAGAGCAATCCTAGTCTTCTTTATGTCAGTGAAAAAATAACTGTCATTTCAGTTTTGTCAAAGTAAAAACAAAGTAAATTATATTTGAATATTAAATGGTATTTGGAATTAGATTGAGCAGTATCATTTTTATAAATTCATTGAGTTTATATCCAAAACAATTAATTGTATTTAAAGCAGAGTACAGTTAAAAATTGCCTCTGGATAAGGACTTTAATCCATAATAATCCAATCATAGGTGTACCAATGCAATATATGGCATTGAAAAAAAATAATTAAGAAATAAATCAGGAAATATCGAAGTAAAACAGAGTTCTGGTTTTGGTTGTTTTTCTTTCTCTAATGTTTCCTAATGTCCCCAGCTAAACAAATGTTGATAATACTCTCAAGGACATTGTAACAGGAAGGCTTCAGAAAGGTGACTCCAAAAAGGGAGGATTTTAGTAATATTTAATCTGAAAAACTAGGATAAATTGAGCTTATCCCAATTTGTAAAATCATTTTAAATCTGATGCACTGGAAGAGGATAATTTAATTTCAGGAGGTCAGGAGTTTGCCTAGATATGTACATTTTGTGTATTTAATAGGTGACAAAATAGGTGCATCAAAGGAAGTTTGTCCTTGTATATTGTAGGATATTGTCAAACACCCACGATAAAACCTGGGGCTGAACACACAGTTTTATGTGTGGTTTTGCAAAACTCATACAGAGGACTAACTCATGGTGTGCTTTAGATTGGTTCAAAATATCTTCCCTTTTGCTTCAATTACATGTACTTGATGTGCAAATCTCAGGTGGCTTCTCATAGGAGATATTTGAGTTAAAGGTTTGACCTCCTGAGAAGGGAGCTGTTTTTAGGGATGACTTCTAGACTACACTTATGGTCAAGACAAAATGTTATATAATCTATTTCTTGGCATGTTTAAAATATATTCATCCTTTGAAGAAGTATAACAGCTGGTGTTTTCAAGATGTCAGCAAAAGCTAAGATTCAAAGGGTCAGCCTACAATTGAGCTCGACACATTTTATTTCCAGCTGCTGCAGTGAAATGGAGGGAAACCCAAGTGAATCAAAGAGGTTGAATACCTGACCATAAATGAATTTTTTAGTTGATGCAAGACTGAACTTGTTTCAGATTTGCTCATAATTGGTTTTGATTAATCTCTAACTTTCATAAAATTTTAGGGTACAGATGAAGACAGGTTTTTGAGATGGTGCTCTTTTCTGCTTTAAAGCTGAAAAAAAATCATCAGTATTGTTTTTCTCAAATATTTATCTTCCATAAAAACTGTGAGGGAGGAAACTAGGGCATTGTTTTTAATCAAGCAGAAGCTTTATTATATTCCCTGAGGTAACAGAAGTCTGATTTTCATCCTGTATTTTCCTATATCAGGCACTGACTATGTTTCCGTCACTTTTTTTTCTGTTGATACTTAATCCTTTAAACTTGTGGTAGAGATTCAAGGTCTGAATACAGGTCCTAAGAAATGGAAATACCAATATGTGTTTTTCTTTGATTTGTTTTTCAGACAAGCCGTATAGAAAGTTCTGTCAAAGACAACAAATTTGCCATATTTTACCCTATTTTTTTCTTCAAATGCCCTTTCCCTTGCCTGCAATAAATAGCAGATTCTTACCTTGCAGCAGCTTCTACCACACCAAAAGTTAATCAAAAAACATATGTTACCTGTGCTGTTATAAGCAACAGAAAGACTATGGGAACCTTTCTACTTTCTGTGCTGTCAGGCATAGGTTTAGATGAGATAGATTGGATGTTGCTTAAACTTGCTACAGGCATTTTATCCCAACAGCTCTCATCTGTTTCCAGTGAACCATTTTATCAAGGTACTATTTCACTGGAGTGTGAAGTGGCAAAAGTTATCCTCATACAAGCTGTTCAGTTGTAAATGTCATTTATGTTTAGGCTTTTATCATTGTTGTTTTATTTTGTGCGTAATTATGAGTTTAAATATCTAATATTTACATGGAAGTTTTACAATTTGTTCCCTAAAACGTTATGAAAAGCACTGTCTTGATGGGAGAAGCTTGGCTTGATGGAATGATCCAGATTTGAAATTCTGAGCTATTCTCATCTAAATGCAAACTGCCTACTAAAGAAGACTGCATTTCCAGAAAAGATGTGATTTATTTGCTGTTTAGTGCAGAACAGACTTTTTAAAAAAGTGTTTCTATTATTTACTAGACCAAAAGAGTTCTGAGCAATAAGCACTTTCTTCATTTGAAATGTTGCTTTTTGAACATAGAGAAGTGCAAATGTGAAAGGATCAGAAGCAAGTCACGTGAACATGTAAATTCTTTCTAGTCCATACCAAAACCCCCTGTGCTCTAATTTACTAACATAATGTTACCTTTTCAATTACTATGCAGTCAAGAAAAGCCAGTCATAAATATATTCATACACACAACAGTATGTGACTTTACTCGTGAACAGAAAAACTGCATGTTTTCATCTGACAAAGCTGTCTTCTGAAATCTCCTGTTCTGAGATTGAAAAAAATGGTGCAATCAATGGGCAGAAAAATCCTCTATGGTGCTTTTGAAAAAATTTCACAATTACAAGAGGAATATCGTAATTGTTGCTTCTCTCAGCTGGCTGGAATTCTCATGTTTAATGCTCGGCTGTTATTTTGTTTTTAAACACTACTTCTATCAGATTCAACAAAGCTTATGTCTCTTCCTAGTGCATATCCTGTTGAAGTGTGTACAGTGACAATGGAGCCCAGCACACAGATGGCATTTCAGCAAGTAGATATTCACTGTGCATGAGTATATGGTGCAGACTGCTAAAAGTGTGGGTAAAGTCATATTAGAGCCCGAATCTCTGGGGAGGTAGTGCTGCTTGTCAATAGGACATCATAAATGCCCCGTGGAAAGAGGGAAAAAAACCACAACATCTACCGTAAGTATCATGGAAAGGAAGTACCTATCTATAAACTCCCTTTATATGAAAAAACCCCTCATACATGTAGGCTCTTAAAGAGAGTCATCTGAAGTATGTTCTGAATTTACTTCATGTTGAAATATGAGTCAAAAAGCAAGTAGCCTCCTGGTCTAGACATAGCTACTGCTTGCCAACATAAAGAGCTATAAACTTTGATGAACTATATTTGTCTCACAGATGTAAGAAAATCTAAGTGAAAACTGCGTAACCTATTTTGGCAAATCCATCTTCTTTCATGTTAGCCACAGGTCTGGAGACCTTACCTGTCTCCCTGAAGAAATACTTTAAAGGAGTCTTTCTTTTCCATGCTATCATATGCTTTTTTAAGTGGAACAGCTAGTGAAACTCTGAAAGTGGAACACTGGAGCTGAGCTGAATAATAAACTAAAATTTGCTTCTAGCCAAAAAAAGTTTAAATTCTTTTTTTCTTCTTTTTTCTTCTAAGCTTCCATGTCTTTACTTCCTTGCAGTTCCCAAGGGACTGAAGATAATGGCCTTCAACACAGACACTGCAGAATGGGTAAGATGTCTGTAATGTATAATTCAGCTTGACTTTTCCAGTCTGTAGTGTAAGAAATGGCACTGTTATCACCTTTTGCAAAGACCTAGTATTCATTTATTGGTTGCATCTCCTTTTTTTTTTATCTTGTGTGTGCTAATCTGCATGGGAGAAAACACTGAAGGGAATGATGAATAGACTGGACTCTCCAGGGAGTAAGGATTATTTATGAAGTTACTCCGGTTCAGTGAACAGTGTAATTCATGTCAAAGTGTGTGACTTAAGCCCAGTGAATTACAAACTTCACTCTAGGAGAGGATTTGAAGTCTGGAGTTCAAAGGAAAGCTGTGACAAGGCAGTGTTTAATGTACATTTTCTAACAAACCTTTCCTACCACATGCCTAAAGAAGCCACAGCTCCAAAACTCTGCAGCTTTTGGATCACAGATATTATTTACTCTTTCCCACTATTTCACCAGGTCACATAAGTAGCTTTGTAGTGACAGACAAGCTCATTTTTGCTTATTAACAAAATGAAGTTTGAAAATGTTTACAACTGAAGTGTTTATGTGAGAAATTACGATAGATAATATTCTGCAGAGAGTGTTAGCATATTTTCTGGTCTATGTGATATTTTAGGATCAAAGATAGCATTTTATGGAAAAGCTTATCAATTTTGAGCATAACCCATCACTTCCTGTTTGTTTTCAGACCATATCTGTCACATCAACACAATGGTGCTAGCAGGAACTCTTTTGGTTGTGACTCAAATCATTCCGTTCTATTTCTGTTTCTCACTCAACTGCTGCCCTGCAACAAAACATATTCTGTTCCTCTATATTTTTTATGCTGCAAAGGCAGGTAAGATTCACAAAATACTTAAGCTTGCCGTCAGGTATTTGTATAAGTTCAGTGGATGTAATTTTGATGAGGACATCACCCTAAAAGTATTAAGGAAAAATAAATGAAGCAAGCAGGTAACAGATACACAGTAAAGACAGTTCTTAATAAAATGTGCTGCTGTGAGTAACTCTGAGCTGCCTCATGGATTTCTTTATCTTGATTAAAAAGGCGCATGGCCATGTTAACAGAAGAAATATGGGGCACTGAAGACTGTGTGTCATTCTTCTCAATTCCCTCAGATCCTACATTAGAAAGTTGCAGTGGTGGTCTGTAACTTCTGAGCATCTCCCAGTCATGTAACAAGCCAGGCAGGATTTTTAAAGGCAATAATCAAATATTCTACACAAAGAAGTCCAGTGCAGGTATCCTGAATGGAACTGGGCTTCCTACCCCGTACCCTATTTTCCCCCAGGCTCTTGACATGTAAACCTTTCAGAACTAGACTAAACCCTATCTTTCCCAGGCAGTTTCCTCCCTTCAGGTCTTTCTTTTTCCTTCATTATTTTAATTAATTTTATCACGGCTTTCTTTTTTGGAGGGATGACAGGAGGGGTTATTTAGCTTTTCACCCCTCTTTCTTTGCATTTTCAGTCTTCTCTCTTTTACCCTGACTCTGCCACCTGAGGTTAGGGCACATGCTGGCCTCTGAGTTTCAGTCTCTGGGGCAGAACCTGAAGCTCTCTCCCATGCCACAGGAGTTGGCTGATTGCATTAGGGTGGCTGTCAGATCATGGACAGGAGGTGGGCGGTTTTCAAGGATCTCTTTTCTACGCAAGTATGGCTGCAAGAGCACAGTCACCCTGAGGACTGGCAGATCTGGGACACACAGTATTTTTTTTTTTTCAGTATGGACCAACAAGAAGCAGATAAAATAATCATGCAGTTGAAAAAAAAACCAAATAAACCCCTGACACAACATATTCAAGACAACCCTCTAACTGTAAAAGTCTTTAAATAATGCACTGATGTTCTCATTCTTGATATAGGCTAGCATGATGTTTCAAATCCCCTCTGTAAAAGTGTTTTTTTTATTCCTCTTTGTTTCCCTTCAAATTCTCTTCTGCTATAGGACAGTCGGAAAGCAGAAACCTAGACAGCAAAGCCTACAAAGGCAGAGATCTGCTCTTACTTGATCAGGAATTCATAATTCTGGTACTTCTGTTGCTGGTTTATTTCTGTTGCCTTCTCTAACCTGCTTTTTTGTTGCACCCACCTGCTTAGGATTTGTAATCCCAGTGGCATTCTATTAGATTTTCCCCAGGGGTCTAGATGGGTATGCCTTACAAGTTCCTCAGAAACAATATAAAATTATTTCTTGTTAATTAATACCTACATCTCAAGGAGTGTATAGACCAGATGAGAGAGTGCTGGTGTTTTGTCACATTGAACATCATTAGGAGTCTTCAAACGAACAGAAAGAGAGGAAGTCTCAGACTATGGATGAAACTCCAGAATTTATGTAAAAACATAGAACCATATAATTGTTAAGGTTGGAAAAGACCTCTAGGATCATGAAATGCCACTGTTAATGTAGCACCACTATGTTCACCACAAAACGGTGTCCTTAAGTGTCTCATCTACATGTCTTCATGTCTTTTAAATACCTCCAGGATTCCACTACTTGCCTGGGAAGCCTGTTCCAATGCCTGACCACCTTTTCCCTGAAGAAGTTTTTTCTCATGTACAATATAAACCTCTCCTGATGCAACTTGAAGCTGTTTTGTCTCATTCTGCCACTTGTCACTTGGGAGAAGAGACCAACCCCCACCTCCTACATCCTCTTTTTAGGTAGTTGTAGAGAGCAATAACCTCCCCCTGAGCCTCCTTTTCTCCAGGCTAAGCACTCCCAGCTGCCTCAGCTGCTCATTATATGAACTGTGCTCCAGACTCTTCCCCAGCTCTGCTGCTCCTCTCTGGACTCGCTGTAGCACCTCAATGTCCTTCTTGCAGTGAGGGGCCCAGAACTGGACACAGGATTTGAGGTGTGGCCTCACCAGTGCTGAGTACAGGGGGTCAATCACCCTCCTAGTCCTGCTGCCCACACTGTTTCTGGTACAAGCCAGGATGTCATTGGCCTTCTTGGCCACCTTGGGCACTTGTTAGCCCATGTTCAACTGGCTGTCAACCAACAATTCCAGGTTCCTCTTCCACTGGGCAGCCTTCCGGCCCTGAACCCCAAGACAGTAGAGTTGCCTGGAGTTTTTGTGACCCAATTGCAGGACCTGGCACCTGGCCTTGTTGAACACTATACCACTCACTATACCACTACACCTTGATCAACACTCCCACCCAGCTTGATGTCATCTACAAACTGACTGAGGGTGTGCTCGATCCCCTCATCCAGACAATTGGTAAAAATATTAAACAGGTCTGGCCCCAATAGTGAGCTCTTGGGAACTACACTTGTGAGAGGTGACCATTTGGACTTAACTTAATTCACCACCAATCTCTGGCTCAGCCACACATTTTTTTACCCAGCCAAGAGTGCACCCATCCAATCCATAAGCAGTCAGTTTCTCCAGGAGAAGGCTGTGGGAGACATTGTCAAAGGCTTTACTAAAGCCCGGGAAGGCAACATCCATAGTCCTTCCATCATCCACTGCGCAGGTCTCCTTGTCATAGATGGAGATCAGGTTGTTACAGCAGGACCTGTCTTTCATGAAGCCATGCTGGCTGGGCCTGTTGCCCTGGTTGTCCTGTACATGTGGCATGTTGGCACTCGAGCTGTTTCGTGACCCTTCCTGGCACTGACACTGACAGGCCTGTCGTTCCCTGTATCCTCCTTCCAGCCTTCTTGTAGATGGGCATCACATTTGGAAACCTCCAGTCAACTGGGACCTCCCCAGCTATCCAGGACTGCAGGTAAATGATGGAGGGTGCCTCAGGGAGCACTTATGCCCCCTCCTTTGATGGGTGGATTCCATCTGGCCCCATAGACCTGTGCATGTCTGCGTGGTGCAGCAGGTTCTGAGCACTTCCCCTTAAATTCTGGGGGTTTCATTCTGCCTCCTCTCTCTGTCTTCCAGGTCAGGGGATTGGGTACCGGGAGACCCGGTAGTAGCAGGGATTTTTATCTGGCACGCATTTCGAAACCTCCATGAAACTGATATATAAGTAGCACACCAAAAATAGCACCATCTTATAATTTTTGCTGGAAATTAAACTTTTAACAGAGACTGAGGAATTAATTCTTGGATTAAAAGCAGAGGATGATTGTTAGGAATTCCTAATAATGAAAAAAATTCAGATACCATGAGCGTTATTTAATCTTTTCTACTTAATAAGATGCAGACAGAAATATTGTATTCATTGTCTGGTAAATACTGCACTAATTCCTTTATTTTTTCTATAACTGCTAGCCATGCAAAAATAAATCCAAAGATTGTTCAATGCCTTTTGGGCAGACAGGCATGATAAGCACTTTTTTTCAGACGTGCAACTTACTGCAATCTGTGTTTTGAATAATGAAATAAAATCTTAAAATGTAATAATGTTTTTCAACTGCTTCTAGGATGTGTAAAAAAGTGTTAAGCCACAAGATAAAATTCAGATATCCATTAAAACAAGGACTACCAAAATGCTATAACTTCTTGTTAACCTAGTATTAAAGCACTACTCTCTGGTCTGAAGCCTCTACATGAAGAATGCTCCAAGTCCTTCACAGGGGCATTACATGATCTGTCTTCCATCAGAGCTGAACTCAGGGATTTTTAGTGTCAACAAATTAAACCAAATGTCATGCAACTCTCTTGCCTAACAGCCTTGCTCAACAGGGAGCCCAGCAAGCTCACTTCAGCTGAAATAACCTCAAGATCAACACATAGTTTCAGACATGCAAACAGGCAGAAAAGCAAGGTCAAGCAGCAAAACACTGAATGATTCACAGTCTTGAGACACAATTCCATGCCTAATGATGCTGATATACGTGTATTTCTCCTACAACACAAGGAATAACTGTAGCTCATACAATTCAGCCCCAATACATCAGGATCTGTATTCATTACATGAAAAGCTGATAAATCCAAGTAATAAGATGACCTGACTATTTTTTTCTTTTTCCTTTCAAAATTGTGCTGCTGTTACATTGTGTCTGCTGTGATAACCAACCTAATTCCATCTTCGTCTGTTCTTTGCTATCTAGACAAACATGAAAAACTGAGTTCTAATGATTGTACTAACTATACTATTTAGTTCTTTACTATTCTAAGCATGGCTAAGGGTGGTTTTTAGAAGATAAATTAACAGGATTTATTAAGTTTACTGCAGTTGCTTAGGAGTTTATTGCTGTGCAAATTGGTGGTAGAAATCTTAAAATTATTGGTTCTATGAAGAAGGAGAAGACAGAATATGTGCCACCCGATAAGAGACACTAATAGTAACCTACATCCACTGGGCACTGATTTTTCATATGAAGTTAGAAATACATAGCTCAGAACGAAAATACCTGATATTTAAGTTCTGTCATTGTGGAACTGGGACCCCTGAAAAAATCGCTTTGGGTGATATTTTCAAAATACTGCACCTATGGTTAAAATTTCCAAAAGACTTTATGCATTTTTAAAATGTAATTTATATTTTGAAAAATTACATGGAATTTAAACTCTCATTGCAATTCAATAATACATAAGCTCTTCAGTTAATTTTCCATAAAAAAGAAATATGGGGTCTTGAGTTAAGTAGACAATTTCTGAAATTTTAGTATAAACCCAAACCTAAAGACCGAATGTATTTTTGTTTAGGAGTATTACTATTAAACTATACTACAGAAAAACACACTTGACCACTAGTTTTTAAAATATTGCCTTCTGTCCCCCTGCCCTGAGTTCATCCACCTCTAATTTTGAGGAATACAATGCATTCATAACATGCCATATATTGATACCTAGAAATCCAAGTATGAAGATGTATTGAAAATATTGTGTGTTTATTTCATTCACATATTATATGCAGTAATTCCTTACAAAGCGAAAACTTGTCCTGTAATGTGATCTGATGTAACCATTCAATCATGGATAAAGTATTAATAATTCATTGTGTATTAAAATGGTAACACTTTAGCTCCTATTTGTACTCTGCTGAAATGTTTTTAAAGTACTTCCTTATCCAAATACTCAAGAGACAAATTATTAAGCACTAAGAAAGTCCTTGTCTCTGCCACATTTTTTGTGAAAAAAACTATGTTTCTGCTGATGTGTTAAAGAGCCCCAAGATGTTTTATCTTCTATTCAGATGTCCAGTTATGGTGTTTTGCAAGTTTCAAAATACTGCAGGTGAGAAGTTGTATCTCCATTCTTTTTTCGCATAAGGTGTTTCAAAATAATCTAAATAACAGTGCAACTCCTAAGACTCTTCTGCTCAAGCTAAAATAAGAGATTCGGGAAGTGGTTTTGGTATCTTCTGCCTACGGTGGGACAAGACAATATTTCTGATTGTCTGACAAGACAATATTTCTTGTCCATTGCCCTAGAAGGATCAAATGTAAAATTGCACATAAGACAGGACATCTGTTTATCCACAAAATCCCTTCCCCATTCATCCATGCAGGCTGGATGTATATCCATTCTGAACTTTCATCTATCAGGAAGGAGCTGTGGAAAGTCATGAATACAACCTGCAGAGCTCCATGCAAACTGGGTGACATTCTACAGCCACTGCAAAGCACATGCCTGTATTGAGTACTGGTGTTTTGCCCTGGTATTAACTGTCACTATAAATAGTTCATTTTGGGAAAATACACTCTTACACAACACTGGATAGCACCAAAATTCGCAGGGAATATAAATGCTGATTGAATAAGATATACTTAGCAGCAGCTGCATGCCAGATAGTCTGATCTTTGTTCATTAGTAGCAGTATTACATTTGTCTAAATAGAGCCTTTCCTAATTAGCTTTAGTGACAAAAGGGAGTCTTCTAAACCACATCATCCGAATTGGCTGCAGGGAGAGATTCCAAACTAGACTCAAGGTACCATGTAAAATATTCTACTGTAACTCATCTTCTTCTATTGTAATTCAGGTCCCTTTAAAGCATATTAATTCAGAAGGAATCCTAATGATAATATAATCCTCTTATGTTTGTAGTGTTTTTCTTTTGCAAGAAGTAGGGTAGAACTGCCACTGTGCTACCTAATGGGTCATTAAATTCACTTCAAAATAGTGAGAAAAAGAGGCCACACAGGCATAATTTAGGATTTTGCTTCAACACTTTAACAGGATTTCTTCCCTGCTTAGATTTGGCCAAATAGTCTTTGAGAATCCTAATTTGTGAAAGATCAAGTAATTTTTCTTCTCATTATGAAGATTTAACTGAGCTCATAATCCTAAACCAAACTGTTCTTAGAGAACACACTAGAACAAATACAAAGATTTTAGTCATGGCTGACACATCGAGTGATGTAGCAGTAACTCCTGTCCTCACAGTCTTTCATTGCTTAGTCCTGATCAAGCGCTTGCTTTGTTTTGTCAATGAGTTATCACATTCACATTTAATAAAGCACTTACATTTCTGCTTAAATTTCACCTAAGACAACATAAGTTACACATTTATGCTAAGATAAAGATGTCTTTTATTTTTATTTTTAAGATGTGGTCAGAAATTGTGTTCAACAAAATGGAGATGTATAGCTATATCAACTTATTTTCTTAGCTTTATTCTTTTCCTTTATTAAAATTTTATTTCTGCTAGAAAAACAAAATAACGGTATCTCTTGTTCTTACTTATTTAATCTTCACACATTTATAATAAGCATTATTAATATTATTAAGAACTACAAATATTTTATCTGTTTTTAAGCATCCACTATTTTAAAGCAAAATTTTTAAATGCAGAAATTGGAAATAAATATTCCTGTATTTAGAAGCTACATCTTCTGAAAATCTCTGGATTATATTTGTTTAATTTTTTTAATAGAAAAGGAAGCAAAATAAAATTTGTCAGAGTACTGGGTTTATATGATATGTGGGTTCTATCAAAACTGTCAATTCTACTTAAAATAATAAAGATAGCCAAGGATGTACAGCACCACAATGAAACTTGTCATGCTAAAATTACTATTGCATTATTCATTATTCATGATTCATTACTAATTTCATTATTTATTAATTATATTTTATTATATTTACTGTGTTCCTGAGTTAATTTTTTTGTGTATGTTACCATTCACTTTCAGATGTTTTTGAGACCTGCACTTCCCATATAGACCATGTAGTGCATATAGTACCTGACACTTCATTAAACACCTAAAGGCATTTTGAATCTATATCTGTAACCATGTAATCATTTTTAAATGAAGAAAGCAACTTGTAAGCATCCCCAGATCACTAGTCTCTAGATAGTTTCTGTATATATTCCACCTCTGCAGCAGGGACTGAGATCGTTTGGGTCAAGCTTCCAAATGGTTAATTTCCAAAAATATATGCTTCAAGAGCTGTTAACAGTTTCAACCCTTCATTGTAAAAGTCCCACATGAAAACTGACCCACTTGATGCACCAGCTATTTTTAACCTATATATCCAGACTCCAGAGTCACAGTGATCTCCGACTTCTGCAGCATTCTTACTTAAACCAGAAAGCCAGACTTCTGAGCAGCCGTCTTGACAGTGTTCTCAACTGTTTGCCACATACCGCGTGCTTTTGGGAAAAGGCCAATAATGGCTGAGCATTAGAGGTGGAATAATTTCTGATGGCCGCCTTGGGATTTCGGGTGGCTGAAAGGAAGATGTTTCTCTAGTGAGTTAAGGAAAGTAAATATCAAAAGATCAGATGTGATATAATTAGCTTGAGCTTATTCAAAAATGTCAATTGAATAATAGATAACTGTCACTGCATTCTTTGCAGCCATGCATTGTAAAAAATCAAGGAGCTCTGCCAGTGTTTTAAGAGGGGTACTAAAAGCAATACCTTTTGGAGAAAAATCAGATAATCCTCCCATTTGTATCAGAGAATAGTCACCTGCTTTGTTTTTCCTTGAAAATATGGATCTAAATATGGAAGGACACAAAATCTTACCATGCTTGCATCAGTTGATGCCTTTTGAGCTTCCCTATTTAAATCCTAAGCTTCTTGAGATTTGAACTACTTCTCATTTTTGTTTTACTGAGGATCAGGCATAGGTCAGTGAGACATATCTATTGTATATCTGTTAGCAACAGTTTATGGTAACTACTTTCCAAGGCTGTCAGAGTAAAATAAAAACAATTATAAAACATTAGCAAAGTTTTGTCATAACACTGAGAAAACAAACAGCGCAACTCATTTAAAACAATTCCACTCTTAAATTCAAGATTTGTTTGGCAAGCAAACCTTACAATCTTCGTAGAGTGAAATGAAACCTGAAGACCATAAATGCAACTAGAACACTCATCAGACAACATTTTGCATTTAATTGCTTGTTAGTTTAAACTAATTGCAATTCAAAACCCAGAGATTTACTTAAGATGCTAAATTGGAAAATATATACAAACAGATACCGTGGGGACTAATCCAACACATCATAAATCTGGAAAATTGTAACTTGTCACTAAATGGATTCATTTGCTGTGGTGGTACAAGCAGAGATAAGTAGCAAAGGGAGGTCTGTCTGGTGATGTGACAAGTATGTGTTTCAGTGGTAATAACTTAATAAGTGACTCTGAGAATTTGTACCTTTTGGGTGGTAGAGACAGACCCCCATTCCCAAAACTCAAAGTGCCTTCCTTCGGATCTTTTACATACTCACACTAGCACTGTTCACATGTTGTGAACCCTATTCACTAAATTTCTTTTAAAAAGCATAAAAAACTCAATTAAAGCAACAAGATAAGTTGCTGTGGAGAACCTGCCTGGACCTCTGCACTTGAGGACTATCAAGTCCCAGACTGATGTTCTATAAGTGTTTTTTTTAATGTTCAGGACACATAGCCCACAAACTGTGTTGAAATTAAGCATGCTTGTTATGTGTTTCATGTAACCTCTTAGGAGCTGCTTAGACACGGATACTGTTCCTGAAAGAATTTAAGTCTTAAAGTACAACTGGATTCAAAAGAGGCCATACTCCATACAGTGCAGAAATTCCTGAACCACAAAGTAGGGCTTGTTGTTTCTGTTAAATTCAAGTGTACACTTATACTACGCCTGGGTCCGGAGCCAGGCTGAGTTCTGAATCTTAACTCAGATTATTCCCATACCACCCCCCAGAACAAGGTTTAACCAGCAAACTCTTCTTGAATTCAGAGCACTTGTATGCTTTCTTTGAAGCTAAACCACTGTTCAGGATTTAGTAGAAGAGCAAAAAGTGATCCACCATCTGCAAAACATGCAACAAAACTCCTCATCTCATGAGGAGGGCTTCAAACCTGCTAGATATTTGAAAGAATGGCATCAGCAATGGATTAGCTACTACTATAGGTAACTAAGCCTTGTCCCATGCTGCATTGCTGGTATTATCATAGGAAATAAATCAATAGCCATGACCTAGTAGATTTCAAACCATTCAGGCTTCAATTAGCATTAGTATTATTTTCTGCAGATTCCACAGTTCATTAGCAAGACTTGACAGTCTTGACAGCTGGTACTTTGGAGCACTGCTGTATAGTATTCTTCAATGACCTTGATGAACCTTTTAAATCACTTTAGCTCTGTTTTGGAGAACAGATTGTCCATGCTGAATTTATAACCTGCACTGCTACTAAGGCAGCTTTCTTGGCCAGCTTCTGTCTCCCAATTCCTGAACATCTGCTATTCAGAAAATCTAAGTCATCACCTGAATACTGGATAAACTTATAGGTAGTCAAGTTCATAAGGACATAATTTGCCTAATTTCCCATACAATATAGTGGGGTTAATATGCATTTTTCTAATTCCTACTGTAGTGAGCTTTACGAAGTGAAATTACTGAAAGTGAGCTTTTCATCATGTTAATATACCAGCACAGTCAGCAATGCCTGAAACTGCTACAGAAGCATTTACTGTCATGCCCTAGAAAAAATAAACTTTGGTTCCTTTACAGTCTTTAATTTTTTGTTTAATTTCACAGTTGTTGTTTTCTTGCCAGCTATCAGCATCCGTCCCCATAATCCTGCATTCTCCTGTGAGTCAGAACCAATTTTGTCTGTCACTATAGATTTAGGATTTTTGGACAATTGCCCAGACACTAAGCAGAGTCGCTTTTCTCCTTTGTCTTTCCAGTCAGTATGCACTAAGTGCTCATAAGTCACATTAACTAGAATTGAGGCAAAGAAACAAATTGAACAAATAACTATAATGACTGGCAGGGAGAGCAGAGACCTGTTTATAATTGCTTGGTTTGCTGAGTACATGTATGTTAACATGACTCACTCAAGGGCAATTACTTTGTAGCTTCTCACAGGTGTGATATGGTATTGTTGATTTTGGCAGCTATCTCTAGTACAAATGCTCTAGTCGACCTTGAAAAATCTGATGTCAGCAGTCACTACTGTGGCCCTGATGCTGATCCTTCTCTTCTATGAGAAATGAAACTTTAATCCTTTTCATCAATATTTTAAAAAAATATTCCTGGTTTACCTTACTTCTTTGATTTTTTTGTTTTTGTTTTTGTCTCTCCCAGAATCATAGAATTGTTAAGGCTGGAAAAGACCTTTAAGATCATCAAGTCCAACTGCCAAAATAGTATCACCACTATGCTCACCATTAAACCATGTCCTCAAATATTCACATGTTTTTAAAACACTTCCAGGGATGCTCACTCCACCACTTCTGTGGGCAGTTGCTTTACAACTTATTCTGTGAAAAAAATTTTCTTAGCGTGTAATCTAAACCTCTCCTGGTGCAATATCCCACTCAATATTTCCTGCAGAAAATAGTGTGTTTCTCCCCTTTTTTCCACAAAGGTTAACAGATTAATATACTTAAGAATTATCTTTATTCATGGTAACTCAGGTCTTTGGGGTGAAACTTTAATTTCTCTTGAGCTAATGTCTCAGTATTTCCCCGTGAAGTTCCCACAGTTTCTGGGAGCAGTGGTTACTCACGGTTATTGCACAGGGCCATTTCCATTCTCTGACTAAGTATCAAGCTCTGGCAACTTGTAATCAACAAAGTTTTGCTGACTTGCCATGAGGATAGTGATTTGAACACCAAGAGTACTTTAAAATTACCTGGCTGGATAAAAATAATTATTTAGCCTGCCTTAAAAATCAGCACTTTAAATGTATCCGTTTTTGACACAAAAGTGTCAAGTTTCTAAAGTTTATAACTTGGCTTCTATACACAGTCATTTCAGGAAAGTTCAATTCCTTTAACATTACTGAAAAGGTCCTTAAATGGGGACATAATTTCAGCTGAAATAAACTCATTTTTCTTACAGAGAAACGTTTAAGGGATATTCTTTTTTCTTTGCCAAGCTCTGATGCTTATTGACCTTCAGGTGAGTGTAAAGAAGACTGCAGTGTCTTGTGCTAAAGTTTAAGCTCCCAGAATTAAAAAAAACCCCAAGTGATACAGAATAACGAAATACATTTTGTGCTCTAATTAGCACACACTGATTAGAATTCATAAGCAAAATCAAAGACTGATTTCTTCCCTAGTACTCAAAGTGTACTATGGTTAAGAACATTCTAATACACAGTAAAAAATAATTAGCAAAATATACATCAGATGCTTTAGCAGAGACAATGGAACTATTTCCCACGTTGCAAGAAAATGCACAAGAATCTTCTACTGTCCAGAGAGTGTTGCAAAGTGACTTAAGTGAAATACTTGCCTTACACAGCACTCTTTCATAGCATGCTATAACTAGTAATCTACCCAGGACCAGAGCCAAAGAGGGATTAACCCATCACAGAAAGACATTCTATTTTCGGCAGCAGGCATAAATGCCTAGTGACTGAACACACTGAGCTTTGTGCAATATGCCACTGCATTTGATGCTTGATGAAAAAGGGTACTATAATTTATCTTAAGCTCATAAGACTGTGCTGATATATCACATCTGCTAAATTCATTTTAGCGCAGTAAACTGGTAAATCAGATACATCTTCCAAAATCCTTCTTTGGTGATTCTTACAGTTTAGAAAATACAGCTACATCTTAACAGCAGAATCAGATTCTTCCTACCATCTCGGAAGGTCCCTACATCTAGAAGAGACAACCTACATTGGCCAGCTGATCATTTTTTTATTCCTTTATTAAACTGACTGTTGAAACATTGTTGCAAGTGACCTTAGACCCCACAGAAATATACTTCAGTCCTTGTACTAGAATTCATGAATCTAATACAGAGATTGGAAAAATATTCCTGTGTAAGAGACGTGTGCGCTTTTTTGAGCCATTGCCTGTGGCTTCACAGATCACAACATGTGTCCATGTACTGTAAGACTGGAGTTATTTCCCTGGAATGTTGCACACCTGGCTGTGCCAAGGTGTCTGACATAACACTGCAGTGGTTCAAAAAAGCTACTCAACAATCAAGAGAAATGGTCATAAGTGGGTGGGAAATTATACAACTGTAATATTTTAGCTATATTATCATAGAAGCATTTCTGATCAGAATATCCCAGATAACAGACCAAGGAATATGACTGATAGACTCTAAAGTCATCTTGAGAATAAAGTACTTCATTTTACTTTGTATAATGCACATTAATCCGTTTTAATTTATTCTGGTAGTACTTTGCTATTATTGATTTTAAAGCACAGTGAAGAGTATTCTCTGGAATTGATTGGGTCAGTGAAGATCTCTGTCTAATGTAGGTTTTATGAAAGCAGCTCACAATTTAAATAAGCCAAGAACTTTTCCTTTATCTAGCTTTGTTCGTCATTAAAATGTCTCTGAAAATCATATACACTTATTTTCATATAAAGTGATATTTCATAAATTAGATTTATTTTCTTATTTTGTGCAGTAGAAGAATGATTAGCTATTTCCTATTCTGGTATATTTTCATAAATGGTTGTGTGATACTGTCTTATTTAAGGCACATCAATTGATTTCTTATCTGAACCTCCAGTTATTTGCCTCCATTTGTCCAATGTTCATAACTCTTCACAAATATTATTCATATTCATTTTTATCGCTATGGAAGCTGGTATTTCTGCTGTCAGATGCATAAATATCAGAATTCTTCACTAATTTGGATTCCCAATTTCAAGTCCTTCTGCAAAGAAATTATATTCTGTGCCTCTCTGTAAAAAAGACAGGTTTTGCTTTTAATTACAACTTTAAATGCCCAGCCTTTCCAATTAAGTGATCAACAACACAGCTTACATCTTCAGAAATGAATGACTGCATGTTGAAAGCCAGTCTAAATTTACACTCCACAGAAACTATGTGACAGACTCAAGGATAGAATCCGATTCCCTAGAGTGACTGTCCATTTTTTTCACTTTTTTAAAGCTTCCCATTCCACCCTATATATCTCACAGATTCTGCAACAAATGGAACAGTTATCCCAGAGACAGCAAACTAATTCAGCCACAGTACAGATCTACCTGGTGCACTGAAGTAGGCAAGGCTGAGGGGAAAATGGTGTGTGATCACGTCGTTTTAGATCAGAACTCCATAGGTTACAAAACTAGAAGGGCCCATCTTGATCATCTAGTCTGACAACCTTTATAGGAACAGGCCATGGGAATGGCTCGGAATGAATTCTGCTTTCATAATGCATGAGTACAGAGGAACAGAATTAAAAATGTGTAAGCAACTTTCATTCTGACAGTCCACAGTTTTGAATGCCTCTTTTTGCAGTGTAGATATTTTTCAAGAGAGGAAAAAGGGTACAACTGTTTCATGTTTAATTCCTAGCTGCTGTTTTTCCAAAGCAATCAGAAATTCCATCTGAATAATCTATAAATATCCTCCTGATTCAATTTCCTTCCCTCTGGGGTGCGTAAAGTACTGGCTTTGCAGTGTGCCAGTGAAGTGACCATGTTGTCTCACTGCCCTGGATGCCAAGGAAGGGAGGCTGTAGAAGCACTGCCACCAGAGATTAAGGTATGTCATTTGTGGGGCAGTGAAGGAGGTTGTAGGGTGGGATAGAGGGCTGTGTTTACAGCTGGGAAAGAGGGAGCTGGGATAGAAACATAAAGGGAGGTTTATTATGCTTTATTCTCTTCATGTGATGGTTACCGTGTTCTCAATCATGGCATGTGTTCTTTGGAACATAACCTGCTTCCATAACTATTTTGCTACTTTATTTACTTAATGGGCTAAGTACTGTTTCTAAGTCACCCATTTTAGCAGCAAACACCAAGGCCACTATATTACTTACCAGTGCATGTCTCAGCCTCACCTAAGGAAGTGTCTGATAGAATACTTCCCTGTTGATAGTTTGTAAATAAAGAGCACTAAAACTTGGCAATCTCTCCCTATGTGTTAAATACCAAGACTGTGTGTCAGTGTCTGGTCAGAATAGGGTGGATTGAGCACTAGGCAAAAACAGCAGAGGGAATCCCTTCTGCTCTCTGCGTCAGCTGCACAAGTAGGTCTGCTGGGGCTCCTTCAACTGAAGGCAGCACTTAGGGAGCAGAGGAAGCAGCAGAGTACCTGCCTCTACTGCCTTCCCACACCATCCCGCCCCCCGTGCCCCAGGTGCCAGGCTGTGTCACACAGTGTGCACTGACCCCGGGCTGCCTGTGCTCAGCCAGACAGCTCTCATCCCGCATGCCTAAGGGCACTAGTTTTTACCCCTAACATAACAATCACCAAAGCTTGCAACTGTGGGCCAAATCTGGCTTTCAGACATACTTGAGTAAAGCTGGAATTGAATAGACATTTTTCAGATACGAGAAAGTACGTAATCTATTCCCCTCATCCAAATGTCTCAATTTTTAATCCAATCAGTCAAGAAGTTTGATCCCAACTATGCAGATTTGATTTGCAAAATCAAATGGAAATGGCCAGCATAAAGCCTGTAGTGTATTTTATCCGCAGTCATCACGCAGTTAATGCTGTGAAAGTAACAGTGCTTTGTTTGGGGGATGGGATAAAGCCCTGCCTGAATGTTTCTTATCTAAGAAGGGAAGAGATCTTTCTTATTGCTGCTATTAGTCTGACAGCGGTGCTGGAGGGACCAATTCAAATTTAAGAGCTAAATTTAATCTGAAATTATCAATACCCTGGAACTTGCCATGTCCCAAAAGATTAGGCCAAATAGCAGCATCATCTATTCTGAGCTCATTTTGAAAACCACTGTGTAGTTGCTAATTCTATTAGGGAGAGCATATCTCCTCCTCCTCACCCATTTCCAGTGGATAAACCCATGCTAATGAATTCGACATTCAGTGTTGAGAGAATCGGTGGTTAGCAACATACAGAAAAACCTTCTTTGGAGCCAAGGAAAAATAAATTTCACATATCTGTCATGAGAGAAAACACTTATTTTTTAATCTAAAAATATACCTTTATCATCCATAAGTGAATTACCTTTATCATCCATAAGTGAATTTTTAAAGCTAGTGTTTGTTCCTAACATACAAATCCTTTAATGGCACATTGTGCATGAAGATGTGTACTACAAGCTTAGGAGGCCATCCATGCACACGCAAATTTTTTCAAGACCAGAGTTTTAAGTGTTTTCCAATCATCACCCTAGCACACATCTAAAAGTCTCTGTGTCACTGATGCTGGCAGCTTCTTTTAGCTCAATACGCAAAACTTATCTTTGGGTTCTGAGCAATGTGACACGGAGTTTAGATGAAGCTTTTTCTAGGGGTTAGATTATTTTTTTCTATATTATACAAGGGTTTTCTGTAACCCTTGATTCTTCCTGTATGGCACCTGGTATGAAATGACTGAATTATGTACAGAGGGGCTGATTTTTTCTGGTATTTTCTGGGAGCTAAGATATTGTGTACAGAACCACCAGACCTTGGGAGAATCACACATCATGAGTTATTACAGACTCATAACCTATTATTTATTTTCTTACTCAGACAATGACCCAGATAAAGCAACACTAGCATCAGTATTATTTAAAGACAGGTTTTGATGTAAAGGGATAGTTTTAATTAAAAACAATGTACGTTTGCTCTTTCTAAGTCAGAGCCATAAGTATACACTCTTACCATGCTAAAATCAAAGATTTGACTAAGAATGAAAGAAGTATGCAGCCTCAGCTGCGATAAAGGAAAACAAACTCCACTGAATTCAATTTGAATTCAAATTGGAAGTGTTTCAGCACTTTCAGAATATTGGAAACTTTTGAAGAGTTTCAGAGTTGGAGTATATACATTCACCTTTCCAGAAAATGTATAAATGAAATTACACATGCCAAGTATCGGCATGTATCTCTGGCCAAAAAGTTGTATAACTCTGCGTTGAAGGCAAAGAAGAGATAATAATCTGGATATACTTACAGTGTAAACATCTAGAAGACATAATTACTGTTATTTTAAAGCTATATCCAGATAAATACAACCTTCTAATGTCAATCTGTATTGAAAGAAGCATGAAAACAAGGTAGAATGTGTGTGCAGAAAGTTGAGCCCCAAACTTGTTTTTAATTTCACTCTCTACTTGACATCCAGTTGCTGTACCAACTGCAGTAGCAACTGCTTGGCTTGAAGCCCTCTTTTGCTTCTCTTTGTTTTGATATGACTGACATGGCATTATGTTAAAAGTTCTTTCTCTTTAAATAGCTGGTTTAGAGATTGTGTAGAAGTTTTTAAAGATTCCCTAAAAAAAAGAGGGAGGGTAAAACCTGAAGGTAAAAACCACCTGTTGTCTGTAGTATGAGTTGTATCCCCTCCCCGAAAAAACTACATTTTCTTTGAAACAGTTGCCTCATACATACCTACGGGTTTCTTTATAGGAAGGATGTCCAGTTCTGAACATTTTCACCCATCAAATATGGAAGCCATTTAAATATTCTACAGAGCAATAAAATCCCATTGACTGCTCTGCTTTGTAACTGGCCTTACCACCAGACTACCCAGTGATAGGTGTCTAGCAAGAGCTAAGCTCTCCTTTCTGATTTAGAAACAAACAAGCCCTTCCACTCCAAGATGTTACTTTGCTATCCCACTATCAGTCTGAAAAGGCACAACAGCCATTAATCAGAGCATCCGTTTACCAGCCTCTTCTTGTTTCATTTAAAGTCAATACCAGAACTGCCTTAGTATGCAATGTCACAGCAAAATTTGCTCTGGTTCTGGTCAGCTGCTGATACCTAAAAACAAACTTGCATGGTTTTTACATTTGCAGGAAATATAAGAGCAAAGAGCAGCAAGCGGGCAGCAATGTGACCTTCTTCTGCAGCATATCAAAAAACCTTAACAGCAGTGCAAATCCAAATTGTCTTCCTGCTGAACCGTTGTGAAGGATACTCTGCCTTTCTGATTCATGACTGATCCCTGAGTTTTCATCAGAGTACCATCCTGTACTTGGTCTTGTGTATTGGTAATAATCACCCACCTTCCTAATCTGACCCAACACCTGTACTTCTGTAAATCTGTATTTCTACATCGTGTCATGCACAACTGTTCAGAGATACTATGGTTTATCCCCCAAAGCAGCAGAGTTCACTAGCTAACACAGAGTACTCAGCTAGTGTTCAGTTGGCTGACAGAGACGCGCTATGCCATATAAACAACCTGATAAAATGATCAAATATCATTCTGTTACTGACAATGGCAAAAAGCATCCTACCAAACCAAATAGGGCCAGGATCTCATCATAAATGCATTTCAGCCATTTAAGTGGGAGGCAAAGCACGTGAAGTCCTTTTTTAAAGCAAAAATCACTAAGTCATAGTGACACTTAATGATTTTTCAGAGTCAGCAAAGGAACTCTAGTCCTTAAGGCTCTCAGGAATACCAGAGAGACATGCAAGTGTAAACATAAAGCTTTAAGGAAGCTTTAACTAGCACATGAATCAATAGTTTGCAAACAAGGAGAGTTTTCCATTGAGCATTTAAATACAGGGATTTAGTTCCCTAAATACAAACAGCCGCTACTGAAAAACTGAGTTAATAACAATATGTCTGGAAAAGTGTTTGAAATACAAGTATTTTTTCTTGCAGTCTGTCATGTGCCACTCAGTGCTCTTAGCCCAACATGAAACTGGAAGTCTGCATCCCTGAAAAATGCGGAGAGCCTGCTACAACTTTCATCTGTGTCTGCCAGAAAACTCTGACTGAGAGATTTAATGGCTGCCGGTTCCGCATATGTTTCTGTCAACGTGATCCTCAACTCCAACTGTGTCTTACAGAGAAATGCTTGAACACATGAGAGCTACAGCTGAGCTGCACAATGACAAAGGCAAAGCTGACACAGTGATCTGGTTTTAGAACAGAGATAATATCTTAATTCATTATCTAGAATATAAAATGTACTGCTTGAATAGGATGCCCTGATTCATAGCTGGATTGTCATCATGTATGTTTTTTACATAAAGCAGCAAATAGATTTGATAAGGCTGTCTTAATTATTATCTGTTAATTTATTCTAAGGGCTACATTGCATGAATTCACAGAATGAAATCTGGTCCAACTTGCTTTACTGTGTTGCTGGTTCACTTGCTCTACATCTCAGCCAAATTCCTTTATTTTTTTCTATATGGAAATTTCTCATCTCATTAATAGTAAGCAAACATTAAGGATTGCCTACAATATTCTGTAAGACTTTAAGAAAGGTGCACATCACATTCCTTTTCTTCACTCATTCCTTTTTACAAACACGGAGCCCAGCAAAAGAAGCTTGATAGTTTAATAAACCATTCAAAAAAAGGCCATCAAATATGAATCAAAATCAGGCAAACTCAGCAGTTTTGGCTGAGATTTTGTTTTAATTTCAAATCAAAACCTGGTTCATAAACTCCCAATAAATAAATCCAGCTGTCATGCTGTTCTAATCCCTCTGCCTACTGATAATGAAAAGAGAAGCATCTTCTTGGGCAGAGCAGGTGTTAGAGAAAAAAGGAGCCAGTCTGAGCCCCAAGCCCAGTACGTGGTTATGTCCCTGCTGGGTTAAGTTACGAAGAAATCCAAATCATTCAGTGTGTGGGTGAAAGGAGGGAGAGGCCCATGCCTTTCTTTCTCCTTAGGCTCCTCATGAGACTGACACAGCCCCTCCTCTTTGAGTATGGTTATCAGCAAATCCATCTCAGAACAGCAACTAAGGGATATTCATGACGACAGCAGCTGCAAAGCTGTTAAAAATACACAAAATTTCATTGTGTGGGTGGAAAGATTGCCCTTGCTGAACAGAAGCAGAAACCCTAGCGCCCTGATGTTTTTGGCTACAGCTTGCTATATATTGACACATAGTCTAGAAACCCCAATCCAAGTTGTGCTTGTTGTCCTAAAATCTTTTAAATACAATGTTTAAAAATAAAAGTACGAGGTTACAATTTTTTTCCCCTCTTGAACAAGGCTCTCATGTTCAGAGATGAGACAAGAGAAATGATTTTTCCACCTGCTATCAATACACCAGGCCAAGCTGCCTGGGGTAGCTAAAAAAAAGTATTCCACAACTCCACATGGATTTCAGTGGATTGCTTAGCAGAGCCAAGATTTGCAGCTTTCAGCTGCTCCTGTGGGTTTGTGTGGCAAAGTGCACAGAAAATGCCATGCCAACCATTCCTTCAGAGCAGATGGGGAGAGGCATATTTACTAATCATCACAAAACCTGTTATATATGTTTACATCTTTTTTATAAAAACAATTTTCTTTTCGGTCATTTATTGAACAGCTATAAGCTGAACCTCTGCTCAGCAGTATATAACTAGAAAATCAGGGTTTTGCTTTCTCTCCAGGATCCAGCTGAACAATGAATGACAATGATCACAACATGCTCCCAACTGCAACTCTGACTTCTAGAAGTCTTTCTGACGGCTAAAATTTTCTAATACTTTATGGTTCTGCATTTCTGAAAATAAAGTTAATTACAACTGGTGTAAAATGTGATATCTAAAAGTGGAAATTGTTTTGCTTAGCCTAGCTTATTTCTCCATAGTGACATAAGCTACCTATAGAAATGCATTCAAACCAAACTAAGGGACATGCCACATGTAACTATCATTACTCAAAGCTGTACTTTGTTTTCTAGCCATATATCCAATATATCTAACTCTATCCATATCTGTAACCTAATCTTGAAAAAGATTTGGAGTCCCTTGTCTTCCCCAAAAGCTTCTGAGAATACCTAAAGAAATTTTAAAGTATCTTAAAACTCAAATAGTATTTTCTACCATTGAATGTAAGCAATACTTGAAAATATGTGTACTTAACAGTAATTTTCCCTTGCTCTGAGACAAAGGTAATGACTGATTTCTTGTGCAGGTAGTGAAGAAACAGTAAATAAATAGCTATGCATCCCCCCAAAATCACTTCTGCACTCTGCAATTGTCTTTCTCATCCATCATAAAGCTAAAACACAAATATTAAATACTTAAAATACTTAAAATATCGAACACATGCAGACAGCCCAGTTCTGTGGTTTCACGGCTGCCAGGGTGTTGGCTGCAGGAGGCAGTGCTGCAGAATGAACGAGCCCTGTGGCACCCGTCTCCTTGCCCACTACCCAGTCAAGGCTGGGCTGTGCTGTGGTTTTTACCTGGCAAACCCCCAGCACCCCTGTTGCATTCTCGTCTTCCACCGAAATCACTGAAAGGGTTTGAGATAGCAACAGACTCCGTTCCCTATGAGTCACTCTGAGGTTCCACTGCTGGCAAAGACTCCTTGCTGCTACATTATTGCCATTTTTAATAATTACTAATAACCATGTTATTAGCACGTTGCAGATATTCCATTTTATATTCTGCACTATATGCTCCACTGATCCTTTTTACATTTCTCTAATTCCTGTGTTTGTCTCTAGTTTGAGGAAATTTTCTACTGAATGAATTTATAACCATTAGGTCTTGGTGTTTTATAAGCTACATGCCTTCTGTATTTCAGTTACTTGAATTTTCATTCATTTCTTGCATTATCTGCAGTGTGTTCACTTTAAATAGCAAAACTTCGTGATGTTTCTGAAAGATTCATTTTAAAGCAATAAATAAAAATAGCTTAAGACACCATCTTGTGTCCTCAAGAAACAGTATCATTTGTTTACAGTTAAGAATCATGACCAGCTGCTTGCAGTCCAGGATCACACTGATTATTAAGCCATGGTATCATAAGAATGTTTCCTCTACTTGTATTACAGATATATTAGAGCTCTCAGTCAGAATGAAAATGTCTGCATGAAAACTCTGATAAATGAAAAAGGTACTGACACCTAAGACTTGACACCTAAAATAGTGAGAGAAATTGTGATAGAAGCACTCAGAGAAATAATACATTTCTTATGCAAAAAAAAAAAAAAAAGACCCTACAGATCAGGAAGAGTTTGCCCCAGGAGCAGCAGGACTGCAAAAGCGTGATTTCCTGTAGATTTGTAACCTTTATCCCAACCTCTCTCTTGCTGCTTACCTTATGATGATGATTACAGCTCCTTCTGTCTCCCTTCGAACCCTCCACTGGGGAAGAGATAGTGTGAGCTGTGGCCTGATACCAGCTGCATTTGCACTGACTGGCCGTGGAGTTATTCTTAAATAGACAGTAAGTCTCTCAGTGGGAGCTCTTATTTTGTCTTCCTTCTGTTAAGTTTCTCAAAACTTCTAGGATATTAATTGTCTCGGGGATTTTCCTATCCTTTTTGAAATCACTCTTTAGGTTAAAAAACTCTTAGGTGAGGAATAGGCTCAGTGGATAGATGTTCTGCTTGCACAAGCCGATTGGCTCTAGGAAACCAGTCTAAGAAATGTTACTTTTCTCTTGGCAAGACAGCTACAGCACTGTTAAACTGGAATGGTTCAGGAGTTAAACTTTACAAAAATCATTTCCAGTAGTCACCTAGCATTTACCTAGTGTGTTTTGAACAGTACAAAGATAAGTACTCATAATTAATCTTATTCATATATGCAGAGCCAGAAATTAACAGAACTTCAATGGGAATTTTATAGAAATGTCAATCTATTGTCTGAGCTTGATAGCACAGGGTAAAATGAAGTTGAATAACATAGTCAGTGTCACCAGTGGAGCTGAAGGCTTCTTACCTTCCACCAAAGAAAGGAGAGTGATTCAGCTTCTTGTGATTTTCCAAGAACAAAGGGCATGCACAAACTGGATGTACTGGTGGTAGAGCCAAGCATAATCCATAAGGATTAGTTTTAAGGATGTGGCAGATGTTGCTCCTCGGATACATCTTGATATTCACCACTCCTGCAGCCAGCACGAACTTTACTTCTGTTGTCGAAGCTGTGTCATGCTCTAAAGTAAGAGACATCTATTTTAAGTCAGTCATGGCCCAGAAGAAGGCAAGGCTGTGCAGTGACTTCTGAAAAGTAGCTTACACTGTGTAAAGGTGAGGTACACACCTTGCATGAGCTCCATTTCACTATTTTTCTCTCCTCAAAAGATAGCACAAATTTATTTCAGTGCCAAAACTTGATCAAAGGTAGTAGGCAGTGATCTGGCAGATGTAAGTAACTTAATATATTCAGGCTCAAAAGTAATTCTAGGGGCAGAACACCATACAGAGTGAAGTGACTTATGGAAATGAGTGTTGAAAGAGACGGAATCCAAAGGGTTAGTGATGAAAGACAGACTGAAGCCAGGAAAGTGTAAGACTTTGAAGAATGAGCAGAAGACAGAAATAGGAGGAAGAAGCTGAAATAGGAGAGAAACATGAAGAGTATTCTAAAGGATTTCATGAAGATTACGTTAGTACCAAGGACCTGGAGACAGAAAGAAGTGCAAATCTTAAAATGTATCGTATAATTTATAGCACAGGAGACTGAGTTTTGGATAAAGGCCATGGCAGGAATAGAGAGATCATAAATTGTGGGACATTAATGTTGATATTGATTTGCATCACAAAATATTGTATTGGAAGCAGGTTATACATCTGTACATATGCATGTATGTAAGGATAGTTCTTAAAAGAGTAAATACATATACTGCCCCAAGTAAAACTTTGTTAACCTAAATACATGACCTTTACAAGATGTACAGGGCATGAATACAAAAGCTACACTTTCCCAATGTGTCATCTCAGCTTCCAGCAGTCTGCACTTTAAAGATGTCCTGAACCAGAGGTTAGACAAGATGGTTGTATTCAAAGTCCCAAGGAATTTTGCTTCCACAAATCTGTCAAATTAAGCATTTTTTTCACTTAAGGCATAAAAATGTTTCTTAGCAAAAACAATTTTAAAATTTCACAGAAAAATGCATAATTACCTAATGTGATTATTTTAAATACGTTGCTTTTTATGTGAAGTCAATATTAACAATAAAATTAAAGAAAAAATATTTTGAAACAATTTTCCCCTTAATATGTTCTGTTAGTGTTTCCTTTACTGTTGCACTTACTATTCTAAGGTTCTTGCTGACTGAACTGGGGGAATACTTCCACTTCCAATAGCTGTCACCCCTTGGGGAAACATTCTTCAAGAATACTTTTTCTTTTTTCCACAGAGTCACAAACTGGGTAAGTTTGGAAGGGACTACAGTGGGTCATCTGGTCCAAACGCCCTGCTCAAGCAGGAACATCCTAGAGCACGTGGCCTGGGCTTGCTTCCAGATGGCTCTTGAGTATCTCCAGTGAGGGAAACCCCACAACCTCTCTGTGCAACCTGTTCCAGTGCTCAGTCACACACACAAAGTTTTTTTCTTATTACTCATGCAAAACTTTCTGCCCATTGTCCCTTGTCCTGTTGCTTGGCACCACCAAGAAGAGCCTGGCACAATCCTCTTGACACTCTCCCTTGAGATACTTACAGACATTGATGACGTCCCCTCTCAGTCACCTCTTCTTGAGGCTGAACAGGCCCAGCTCCCTCATCCTTTCCTTGTAAGAGAGATGCTCCACACCCTTAATCATCCTTGTCACCTGCCACTGGACCTGCTCCAGGAGCTCCCTGTCTCTCTTGTCCCGAGGAGCCCAGAACTGCACACAGCACTCCAGGTCAGGCCTCACCAGAGCTGAGTGCAGGGGCAGGATCCCCTCCCTCGACCTGCTGGCCATGCTCTTCCCAATGCAGCAAATCTGATCATTGGCCGCCTTGGCCAGCAGGCACACTGCTGGCTCATGGACAGCTTGCTGTCCACCAGGACCTCCGCAGAGCTGTTTTCTAGCAGGTCAGCTCCCAGCCAGCACTGCTGCATGGGGTTGTTCTTCCCGAGGTGCAGGACCCTGCACTTGCCTTTGCTGAATTTCAGACAGTTCTTCCCTGCCCATCTCTCCAGCCTGTGGAGGCCGTTCTGCACGGCTGCACAGCCCTCTGGGGTATCGGTCACCCCTCCCGGCTTGGTGTCGTCAGTCAACTTGCTGAGGAGAGCTCTGCACCTTCATCCAAGGCACTGATCTATGGGTAAACAATAGTGTGTCATGACAGTTTACATTTTACTGTTTAAATAAAAGGGGTTTTTTTCAGTATAGAGAAAACTCCAGTCAAATATTCTAAAATGTTTTTTAAACATTCAGGAAAAATGTTTATTAAAAAAAGAGAACATTTTAATGTGTTTATAGTATTTCTTTTTTACATCTGGAAAGCATTTGCATGAACTTAAAAGCGAGAACAACACAACAACATGGAAGGCGAATAGGTGTTGGGAGCATACTCTCCTGAGTGCATGGAATTCTTAGCTATCATGGAGAGCAAGAATATGGAAAAAACAAAACCAGCAACTTCTTAAGGGATGCCCAAGAGACAGTCGCATCTGTAAAACTAGATGGAGGGCAGAATTTGAGAGTAGTTTGCTTTGAAGAGGAAATTCAAGTGTTGTGACTGGAAGGGGTCAAACAAGGATATGGTGACTGTAAAGCACTAAATCTAATCCAAAGATTTCACCCCAGTTACAGTAAATTTCAGAAAAATGCACAGGTATGAAATGATGAAGAATAAATAGAAAGAAATAACCAATGCTTTAAGACTGACCTCAATGGACTCCGTAACAGAACTTCCTTTTACTTTATGACAATGCTTTAAGCAATTAAAAGTATGAGTTGTCTCCTTTCTCAAATAAAAGCAGTGATGGAACTGAGTTGCATTAATGGTTTCTTCATCTGACAAGCCCGGAAGTCTACACAAAAACAAAAAAAATATCACTGAAGGATTTTTATTTTTAATTTTACAAAACATGGGCTAATATGAGGACGAAAATACAAATAATGTATTTTCTAGGTGCATTTAATTATTTATGTTTATACTGGTCATTTTTTGGTAACAACAGGTGGAGTGTTGGAGCCTTACAGCCTATACTACCAAGATGGTTATCTATACATTGTCATTTGGTGTCCCAGAGAGCACTCAAGAAATGTGATTTAGTAACATTTAGATGTCTCAGTCCCCAGCAGACCTTAGTTATGCTACTTTACGTAAATGAACTTAAGTAGATATGACAATGAAACTCCTGCTTTACCAGCTGCTAAGGAAAAATCTATTGTTAGGCAAAAGACTGTATCATAAGGCAGCATAAATCCATCTGTGTTGTTCTATTTATGTGGTACAAATGCAAAAGGAGTGTGGCACATCATCAAGTTTCATGTCATTTACTGTGGGAGCAGCTGCACCCCATCCAAACTAAAAGAAACCTGAAAACGTCACCATCAGCATGTGAGAACTACAGACCCTTAGCACAGATGTTGCATAAAAATGAAAGCAGACTTGGAGGGTGATGAAATGGTGAGCAAATGTACTATTTTACACCTCCTGAAATGACATTTTCTTTTCAAGAAAGATGTTGATAAAAATTTTAATTTTGTCACTTCTTATTTAATCGGCATCAGCCTCACGGCTACTTAAAAAGGTCACATTTGTTCCAGGCCCACCATTTTTTTATAACTGACCATTCATAATAAATAGTCTCTCAAACAGACTCTATTTCATGTACCTACTAGATAACTTTCTCCTTCTGGTAGAGATCATAGAAGGTTCACATTGTTAGACTATGTCTCTATCTTCTCCAGGAAAAATAAATAGGTTGTCAGTAGAAAAATAGAGCAGAAAGAAATTATCATAGTCCGTATAGTTTACTGCATTAGACCAAATTGGAAGTTACATTTAGAGCTATGGGTTTTTCCCTCTCATTGTGTTACATACCAAGAGCAGAGAATGCTTAGCTAGTCTGTGCTTTTGAACTAGTATGTCAAAACTGTCAGAAGCGATACGGGAGCAAAAATTTGTATCCTCCTCATTAGATGTTCCAAACTCTGACCTTTTTGTGCCCCCCTCTTAAAGTCACACACATACCCCTAGTTCTCTCTTCTCTCCTACATTAAACTTCTGGCCCATCTCCAGAGCAGAGACTGCAGAGTAAGGAGGAATGAAGTGATCTCCTTCAAGTGAACCCTTTTATGTGGGTTGAATTTAATGCTCACAGTGGATAGCCTTTCTAGTGCAGGATAATTCTGGGATATGAATCAACCCTTCCCCAGGCACAAGGAAGAACAAAGGATAGGAATGCAGCAGATGAAGAAATACTCACTTTTTCTAACCCACTTTTTCAACAGAGAAGTATTGGCGGTTTTCAAATTTCTTGACGTCCTGCCTGACAAATTCCAGGTTTCACTTAAAAAAGTGAAAAGCACAACTTGAAATGAATGGAAACACTTAAAATGCTCTAAAACTGCTAATTACCCTGAATGATGGAACAATATTAAAAGAACAAGAAAAAAGTAAAGAAATGGTTCTGTAGTAAGTTAAAAATGAAAAGTGATGCCTCTGATTCCAAAATAAAGAGGGATAAAAATACCGTCTGTCTTATCTGCCGTGTTTTTCCTTCCACTTGCTGTAAATGTTCTTTTGAACACTTATACATGCAACAAATCATAGTACTTTCAAAGCTTACCAATACGATTGTCAATTGCATTTATATGGTAAGTCAGAGCATAAGAGTAGCTTTGTTTCATCAACACAGTACATTTGAGCACTTTGTATATGGCAAACTATTTGAAAACTGTAAGTTATGCAGACAAGTTATTTCACTGATATCATGTAACACAGGAATTCCAGACTTCCTACGTCCCTTCATGCAGAAAATTAAGGATTTAAACTCATCAGATTATGCATTCTAGCATACTATATCCTATCTCTTTCCAAAAGCTGTGCTTCAAGGCTGTTTTTAAATGCAGATCCAGATTTCAGTTCTCTCTCATTCTTCAGTGTCACATCATTTTGACTGCAGCCATACACAATTAGTGTTTGTATTCGCATACCAACATGTCATACAAAACAGAATAGAAATAAATGTGCTTCTCGCTTTTCAAACTGCTCTGCAACAGGCAAGAAGTTTTCTTTTTAGCAGCGGCCAAGCTGTTCCATGAGTGCAGTATAGTTCCAGCCCACCACACAGCCTCATGAGGCTTTCCAGGTTTTACCTCAGAAACTCACAAACCGAACCATCAATGGGGCTTTGCAAGCCAAAGGCAAGCAGCATATCTCTTCCTTGATAATTCCTGGTGCATCTAATGTATGTAAGCAGTAGCGAGGCCCCTACCCAATCTCAACATCTTCGCTTCATTTGTTACGAGGTTTTCAAATGCTGTGATGCAGTTTGCTAGAGTTTTGTCATTGATACCTTACAGCAGATCAAAGACAATTCCCACAGCACTTAGTCAAATGCTTTTACAAGTAAAGGTTTTTACGGTATTACCTGGTCCAGAGTGCATGTTGACAAGCACAGAGGAAGAGCAGTCTCCATGTAACACTTTTGACGAACACTGTATACACACCACTTGACAGGTCCTTAGATGATTTCATTTTCAGTGCTAGAAGCAAATTAAATCTTGTCCAAGAGTTCTCACTATTTAGGGATTATCGCTTGTCGTTAATGAGATGAGCATGCATTCCCTTACTGTCATCCTTTCCTCAGCAAAATACAATTCTATTAGAGTCCTTCCATGGCATTCAATGTCCAGACATCAGATATCTCTGGGCAGTTTACCTAGAGAGAAAGTATCACATTAAAAGATCTGAGTGCTAAGTACTGGGAACAATTTAAGTGCAAATGTCATATCTAATAGTTCTTAAACAATCAGTTTGAGCTTTTAAAAATGCAGCAAGATACATATCCTACTGTTCCATGTTGGCTCTGACACTGCATAAGCAAGGTCATTTCAGGTGATCTATATATAGAGAAAGATCTTAGTCTCTTGAATACTATACTGAAAAAACCCCTGCATAATTGACTGCTACAGGGAGTGGATCCAGCTCATTATTTGAATTACACATCCATCTGTTTCAGTCAGGATGGTTTATAGAGGTTGCAAGAGCTAGTTGAAATTGTCAAATAGCACATGAGATAATTTTAAACTATAGAAGAAGTTTAATATGCACTTCCTTTTGTGAATCAGCAATTTTAAAAGAGAGGGGAAAAAAAAGTTTATTTTATAATGCAGGGATTTTAAGGAGCTTATGCCATCCTCTTTTTGTCCCTGGACTATCCATTATCCTGAGCCAGGATTTTATGTTTTCCTTGCCCCTTTGCTTTCTAATTAATTTACTGTATTCAGTTTAGCCTGTCAAGTCATTTTTTGGTATTAAATATTAAAACAGTGCTTGAAAATCATAACTTACATTAAAATATATTTAAAAGATACATCTTTTGCTCATTAATTTCTCTAAAATATTATGGAAAGGAAGAATGAAAACATTTCTTGCTATAAACTCTTGTTGCATTTTATCAACATTCAATTTCTTCATGTTTTAGCTACTAAGAGATTAGGCAGATTTTGCCTATGTGATTTTATGCAATCTGTTAATATGGCTCATATAATAGAAATACCCATTTACTGTCTTCTTTCCCTCTCTCTTTGTATTAGCTTCTCCAAGATGAGGCTTTCACTGTGCTGGATGCTGAGATGCAACCCATTGTGCCTTGATTCTAATCTTTTACAAAATCACAGCCTGATTTTCCTAGTCTGGAGTTTCTTATGATCTCAATGAGAATCATTAGTGCAATTTACTTTCTCTTTTATTTTTTTGTTGTGTACATATCGTGTTTCAAACCTCTGATTTCCTTAAGCTCCAGGTCCCTATAAATAGCTTGCTTTTATGCTTTTTAGTCTAGATGCTAAATTCAGAATGTTGAGAGATGTATTGCTTTGAAAACTTACATTTTCTATGATCTGGAAAAATACCTCAACTTTCACATATATGTCCTGTCGTAGAAAGTATAACTGGAATAAAAGGGAAGTTGGGTAAATATTTTCAGATAAGCTTTTAGAATTACACGAGGAAAGCTCATAAAGCCAGAATAGTCCACATACGCCTCTTGTATCTTCAATTCAAACACAGCTATTGATAAGGTTATTCTTCATATGTGAGAGTATTAATTGCCAGGTGTTCTTCCAGTTCTGCTTCTGCTATAACCTTTTGCTTATGTTTGCTGTGGAGTTTAGTTTGAGTACAATGTGGTAGAATTTATCCTCCAACCCAAGTCATTAGAAAACATGTCTTAAAACAGATCAAGAGGATGCCTCTCCTTCTAAAGGCCAGTAAACCCATACCTCTGCACTTGGCCTTGTTATTTTTATTACAAAAAAGCAGAATTTCCCCAGACCTACTTCAGGCCACTCTTACTTGGGGATACTTTTGCATCTTTTAGATAATAGATGAGGTGGGAATTACCCAGTAAATATGCACTTGTGTCATCTATTATTAAAATTCACAGACACACCAGTTTATTTCTTTCCAGAAGAATGGATTGAGATAAGATTAATTTCTCTTTTTTTAACTACAGAAGACATGTCAACCCTAACCTACCAAATATACCTCTCTTACCTTCATTCTTTGGCCTGCTAGGAGCGTGTTAGCTCAATAATTAGGTATAGCATCCTTGTTATTCACACAGAGATAAAGTGCAAGGACAGTCATTTATGATACCTCCCTCACAGTATTTTTGTCCAGCTAGCAATAAAACATGGATGTTATGAATCCTGGTCTACAGATTCAAAATTGCAATGAACAAGTTACAACAGTTGAAGTTAGCATTTCCACCCCAGAGATATTTCCCCAGTTAAAAGGTGGATATTTTTCAGATGGGGTTGCCATTACCTCTTTGATTCCCCTCCTTCAATCACACGTTGTCATCAGACCAGGTCTCTTACACACCTGCAAGGTCACAAGTCTTCTTCACAGTTCAGAGGAGACAGGATAATTTGCAACATCAGATGAGCTCATATTCTTCAAATGGGAGCAGAAACAGAAGTGCATTTGAGGGGTGCAAGGCATCAGCATTCCACTCTGCCCAGGCTCAGAACATTGCTTCTCAGGGTCAAGATATAAAGAGGAACACTGAAGAGGAGTCAAGCTGCCTCTCTGTGTCCCACTTAGTTTTTAATGAATGTCAAAAGAGGAAAATAACTCAGTCTACTGAGCTGCCCATGCCTTCACGTACCCATTCCTTTTCTTACTAGTTATTTACATAACTTGCTTGAAAAAGCAATGTCTTAAAGCAAGTCTTTGAAATGGCTCACAGGGAACCAATGCTTATCATCCAACAGGCCAGTGTTCTGACCCATAAGTCCACCTACCCCCAAGAAACAGCAAGATTAGACCACCCATAAGCCTTTTCTCAGCAGAATGGCAGGTTTCCAGACTGACAGTGGACTGCAGCTGACAATGCCTACTCTTCCAGCTGTGGTGAAGGACAGAAAATGCTTATGTGATTCCCTCTGCATTTACAATAAACTAAAATGAGACCAAAATGTAAATAACTGCACTCAGCAGAACCAGGCTTCAGATGGATTAACCTTGATTTTAACCATTAAAGTGTCATAACTGTTGCAGACTATTTTGCAGAGTGGATTTGGGAAAATGCACCAAGACTGAAGGTGTTCATATAGTGTGTATCTGACACCTATTTTTCCTATTATTATAAAGAAAGACTGCTGCTCAATTTAGAGTCTGAATCAGAACAACATTTCTGAGTGCAACGTTTCTTTCTATATTAATTCTGTACTGAACTAAACTTTTCTGATTCATTTGCAAATGGCACATTATTTAGTGCAAATGTCAGATGGTCATTCTTAGAAATACAGATATTGTACAATATCTGAGACAAGGCTTGTCAACAAAACTTCTCAAGAAGTGTCATTCCCTGAGAATATAAGGAAGAGGGAAGAACATTCTGCAATATAGTTTTCTTTCTCTTCAAATATCATTTCAGACACTGATGATAGAGAAGCAAATCAACTATTCTGAGTAATATTTAGGGTTCTGAGAAATGCATACCTAAAAATGAGACTGTTTTCAAGCTTTTGGTCTTCAGATTGAACATAGGAAAAAAGTTTTTGTAAAGAAGCAATTCCTCTAAAAATAATATTACTGAAAAAAAAATCCATTGAACAAAACTGAAAAATGAATCGCACTGTAGACTTAAGTTCCTACTAAGCTTAAAAAAACTGGACAAATAAATATCCAAATTCATAGGCTGCAGCATGGAAACTTATTTAACCATACCCCTTTAGGAAAGTATTCCCATTCAGACTACCATTTCAGTATTTGATCAGTTTGAGGTATGGCATAGTCTGGTGATTTTCCTTCAGAATTTTTCCATATTATTTTCAATACCTGACATTATCTCAGTCATTTTTCACTGGAACACCTGAGACACTTTCATATGATAAGGGCCACAGCTATCCAGGCCAAATGTCTCTGTCAGGTATTCAAATCCAACCCACCAGCAGACCACAAGACATCTGAATGGTGTTTGGGGTACATGTTTGACACCAGTTGCATGAAGAGGTTCCACTGGCTCCTCCATGCTGTTCAGCATGGCAGCAGAACTACTACTGCCTTTTGTCCCTGAAGCCGAGGATTCAGGCTCCTCATCTGTTCATTTGAAATGGGGAGTCAAAGTCAATCCAGCACGGATGTCAGCCTGCTTATTCCTCCCATACTTCTGGGTACAGGCTATTTAGCCTGCCAATCCAATAAAACAGCTCAAGTACAAATGCAAGAAAAGTATATTTCTAAAATAAATAGTTAAAATAAATAAATTCTTTATTCAAAAGAAAATGTTTAACCAATTTGCAGAGGAAAAAAAAAGGAACATACATATTTCAAACAGCTCTATAGATATGGAAAATGTCAGCTCATAAGATCACATGATTACGTATTATTCTATAAGCCATAGAATTTCTATATATTAGGACCTTTATAAAGCAGACAGTCAACATTCTATGGAATTGACCAGTTTGGAAATAAAAGATTCTCAGCACTCTGAAGTGTTCTGAGGAGACATTTGAGCTAGCTTGAAGTTCAAGGGGAAGGTTACCCTCGTTAAAAGCCCTGAGTAGCTAAAGGAGAAAGCTAGGCTTAAAGTCACTACAATATTCCATACTCCTGCACTGTGCACTGTGAACACAACCTCTCAGTAATTCAAGTGGAACTGTATACATCCATACAGTTCCACAAGATAGCTCTATTAAGTTACTGATGCTTCTGGAGTTATTCAGATCCTGTGTTTGATTGGAGCAACAAAGTCATGTATATCAACCCTACTGAGAAAGAAAAGATACCTTAGATTGTTGGAGTTCTTCTCTGACAGCTCCCTCAGGAAATAATACAAAAGTATTTATTATTTATATACAAGCCAGCATGTCAACACATTTTTAGATAACTCTCTGTACATTTTTCTGTTTAGCAATGGAAACTACAGAATAAATTATATATGACAATTGTGGCTATTTTAAGAAACTTGGTATTGCACAACTGGCAATCTACAAATTAGATGTAAAATGCTGCATAAAAGTGGTATTTCTTGGTATGCTGTTTATGTCCCTAACTATTTTGTGCCACTATCTGTATAAAATTAAGATTAAATCTACTCAACATAACCTTCTGTTATCTGATAATATCTGTCCACTTTGTGCACTTTCAGATGTCCTGAGGTGGTATGCCAGATGTTAGGAAGGTTGTATTTTACTTCAAAACCTGCAGGTATAGAGCAAGCATATTTTGCTATGCATACCATCTGGTACCTGTTTTTTACCAGAGAACAGAGTGTGTTTAATCATTAAATCAAATCCTGCAGTAGTTAAATCAAATTAATTCATACAGATACATGCATTTTTCCCCCAGTGGTTTTTCCTGTCAAAGTAGTATGGTTACTTTATGTGACAGCAAATGAAGTCACTGGACTAAATTCTGCTCTTAGATACATTCACATAACCAACAGGAAGTCAGTAGGTTTGTACAAATGTAAACACTCACAGAATAATCAGATATGAACAATAGCTATGTTAATAAAAGTATCTTACATACATGGCAAGGTACTGTCTTCTATTTTTCTATTTTGATCCTCATTACTTAATCAGTAAATCAAAATTAACTTATTAGTTTTAGAGATATGCACCAATGTTCTTCACCTTATTTTTTCCCTCAGTATAGGTCTAATAATGTTTCTGATGTTAGTCAAAATTCAAATAATGAAACTTTCATCTACTTCACTGACAGCTTCAAGAAACAAAGGTTTTTTCAAAGAAAAAATCATTTTTAGAACTGTTGCTTCATAACCTGTTCTGTCCATTCTTCACTTCACTGGTGTCTGCCCTCTTTTATTGCAATTAATGATAGAACAAAACAGATAATTATATACATAGGTTGGTTTTTCGTTAAAAAACTTACGCAGTACATTCACAGATTTTTTTTGGTACAGAGATTTGGTACAGAGAGATATTTCTGTGAACTTCTCAGCTCAGGAAGTAATATTTCCACAGGATTCTTTTCCTCATCTGGCCTGAGATGCTCACGCCATAGAGGTGTTAGTCACTGTGAATTAGTTTGCAGCTTTCATCACATTTTAGATTCATTGCATTCTGTGGTTATTTTATAAGCAAGCCCACCTCATTAGAAAGACTTGCAATGTTCTCATACTGTTCATGTTCCTTTCACAAGTAGTTATTTGCTAAAAAAAAGAAATTGGACAGTCTGAAGACCTTGACTTAAACAGCAGTGCTAAATGGCATATAGTGGTTGAGCAACCACAATAGAGGTAAGAATGACTCAGAGAACAAATTAGGGTGATTACACAGACTAAATACAATCGTTATGGTTAGCAAATATTACTGGAAGATATTCTTGCAGGACAGCAGTCTGCTATGAATTTGCACGTTTTTTTCACACAGACAAGCCAGAAATATTTGCTTTACAGGCAGAGAGTGCAAATGTAGCAGCACTGATCATATACCTGTCTTTGTGCATAATAGCCCCTAAATTACCGAGAAAGTAACAAAAGGTGGTGAGTATTTTACATTGCCTTTGCTAAGTCTCAAGCAATAGTAGCAAAGCTGGTCATTGAAACTAACCTTGTACCAAGGCACTGTTCAATAGCCTTAGTTAAGTGGAAGAATAAATTAGAACAGACTGAGAACAGTTTTAATTTTCAAAGGCAAATTGCTAAATTAAGCAACTGGTCAAAGGAACTACATATGCTGAAGAGGTTTTTTTGCCCGTGAAAAAGAGGCTGAAATTTCTTTCAAGCAGATTTGCAAAAAGTCCTTAGAATTTGTGTCTCAAACAAATAGAAAAAACTTTTAAGGAAACATCCTGTATTCAATTGAGTGGTCACCTTGAAAAATGAAAACAGAGTTCCACACTTATTTAATAAAAAGTTTTATTGCAGTTTTCTCAGTAAATCAGTATGAGTTTATAGATGCATACTTTTTTTTTTTTGGTGGAAATAAAAATAGAAAGTTCAAGATTAAAATCCATTCCTCACTAAAATGAAAACATTATTTGATGGTTAGAAAAAGATGACCTGCCAAGCTGGTAAATGGTAATCCATACAAATAATTTTGCAGAAGCTAGAAGGCTGCAATTAGATGCATATCTCACTTTTCCCCTTGATATCAAGCTCTCATCAGGTGCCACCACACTACATACGGAGTATATTTTTGGAATTCCCAGTTCTTTCACCTTCAAGATTTTTGCATAATGAGATTCACTTCTATTCATCTGGTTTTGCTCAGAAAAGCTGACGAATTACCCATTACTTTCTTATAAGCATCCTTCAGTTGGATTCAAGTGATTAAAGCCAATTAATGAACATATATTCTAAGTGTGTCTTCTTGTCCAGAGTTTTAGATAATGGTCAGACCCTCCTGACATAAAACTGGCCTGCTTCTGATTGAGTTCTTGGTCCTAAGTCATAATACCTTCAGCAGCACCAAATGCTGGCTCCATGCACAAGTGCCATAGCAAGTACGAAAAATTCCATCATGCATGAAAATGTTGCATGATTTTCAGGGAAATTATAATTTCCTACACAATCCAAAGTTTCTGCTAGTCTTTGAGGTGTTGATAGCAGGACTTCCAGGTGCTGTCAGATTTTGAACTGTTTGCAGTTCCTGACCTGAGGTGAGCAGACAATCCTACACTGTGGCTAATCTTGCACTAAAAGTGCTGCCTGTCTCTCTGCCTTACCCTTTCACTGATCTACAGGCTTAATTCACTCCCAGATCTTGTGTTATTTTTCCAGGATATTTGTAGAGTCATAAACACCTCTGTAGGCATAAGAGATAAAGCTGAAATTGGAGAGAACTGATGCTACTTTATTTTTGGTTTACTTCTTTTTCTGCAACACTGTAAGACAGAGGGTGTGAGAAAGATGTGTGAAATCTATTTAACTACAGGTTCTTACCTGGAGTAAACTAATTCAAAGCAAGAATTTTTAATATAACAGTTTAACTTGCTAAACTGCATTAAGGAACCTTGTGGACCAACTAGCTAAAAATCTCTCTCAAACAGCTTTAGATGCTTAGAAACACCAAGGGTACTCTTCTGGCCTTTGTGCTTTATTATAGGAATGCCAGGTAGGAGAAGATTTTGAATTATATTGATGTGATTTAGTGATGAATGATTTAGTGATGATGTGATTTAGTAATGTGGCTCATGTATGACTTACAAAGGTGAATGATAATGAACCTGGCAAAGCTGAGTTACTTAATGACTTAGATGTGATATGTATGGTTTATCAGTTATGTGTGATATGTCAGTTAACAGATTCAAATAGATGCTTGAATAGCTTCCTAATAGTTAGGAACAAGGGTTCACCAACTATTAAGGACAGAGCACCAGAAATAAGTAAGATACTGACTTTTAATTACTAGGCCTTTGGTTTTACTCTATATTTTGTTCTAGACTCTGGCAATTATTTTTCTGATGTTGTGTAAATTATCTTTGCCATAATTTTTCCAACCTGGTAGCCACAGACTGCTATTTGTACGTAAGATATCAAAAAATAGTACATGCAAAAAAGCTGTGTTTAAAGAAATAAGAAACTTCACGCATTCAAGGAAAGAAATAAAGTGAATAAGACATAGAGGAGCAACTAGAAGTTTCTTACAATAAAACATCCCATTTAAGATTATTGTTACTTTTGTGATGTAACATGCAATCTATTTTTCATAAAACTGCTGTTGAGGCCTATTGTTTTATCATGGGCATATAATAAAAGAAAATAAAAGGATTTTACTTTACCATTTTCCCTTTTTATGAGAGTGTAGTTCTACTAAAATCTAAAGGTTCACGGAAAACCCACAGATCACAGAGGACAGAGTCCCTAAATTGCATGAATGGAATATAATAAAACCTTAGCTCAGTGAAACTGTGGCTGTTGAACCTTGGTAGGATTGCACTCACCAGACATTAAAAGGGTGGTGTGACACAGTGGCCAGGCTCATTGCAGCATCTGAGCACAGCTGTGCAGCTGCAGCATGGAAATACTCCCCAGTGAATGAGTGAGTGAGTCAGTGAGTGACAGCAAAGTGTAGAGGGACTAGGTGGTTCACAGAGGTGTATAGATTTCCTCAAAGTAGTCAGGTCCATGGAATAGCTAAACAAGTATAACTACTAAATTCAACACGTGTGATTGCACAAAATAACCCTTAAGTAAAAGTAACTGAATTTTCTCTCGCTATGATAACAAGACATTCTGCTGTGCCAAGGGGCTGAGCCACTCACTTTTCTTAACAAGTGTTTCTGTCATTAGCTTTTAAAGTCACCTGAATGAAGTCGAAAGAAGCCTATGGCTAAGCAGCTGTCGAAGAACAGTGCACATGGAAAGCCTAGGATGTCTGTGCAATGAACAGGACTTTTTATAATGTTTCCTTCTGCAAAGATTGAAAGGACAACTTAAACACAGATGAAGTCAATACAACCTCAGATCTCCACTATAGATATATATATACCTAAATATTTTGACACATACGTGAGTTTAACGGGGAACTAGCAAGCTGACCAAAAATGTGAACAGAATAAAAAAGAATATTTCAAAAGCTGTCTTACTCATTTTGAGGTGTCATACAGTTCTACAGTTCCTATTGATGTAAGGCTGTAAAAATTGCCCAGCAGAATAACCTGAATTATTTTTTAATGACATTATGTTGTTGTAAAAACAGTGCCAGATTTGGTTCTCTCTTGGCATGGTGAAAACGTGATTTTGCACAGTCTACAAATGTCAGTGAAGTTATTCCCTCTGTACACCAGTGACAGGTGTCAAGACCACAATGGACGACCTATACTGTAAATATTTCTGCACATTTTTTTGTCATTTTGCTGTTTACGTCCTTGTATTTTCCATGTGTGTTGCACTGACTGCACTGCCTTTGCAAGAGGGCAGACAGTGAGCTGCTGTTTCCCAATGATCTCAGACCTGCCATCTGAAATAGAACATTGCAAAATTATTCGAGTAGACGATTGCTGGGATTCCAGCAGAGCATTTATGAGAGACATTTTATATGCTCTGAAATACTTTCCTCTGTGCCTGCCAAGAGCCATCAAGCTGAAAAATAGGGACTGAGTTACAGACGCAATGCTGAGATACAGTCTATCATTTGAACTAACCAGATTAATAAAATGAATGAAACCAGGAAAAAAGTAACAAAACAGGTCTACCTATTCCATCACATTTTTAGGAAAATGTAAATCAGAGATGGTCAAAATTTTCCAGATTTTAAGTTTTTGCTACATACTCTAAACAGCTGTCAATACAAATAGAATAATAGACACTACACTATAGATAAAAGGGTAATTTATTTCATCTTTTAAATGAAAACTTTAGATGCAATTTACCCTAAATGCTCAGAAACCTTACTGCCTTTACAGAAATCATGGCATTCTTCCTGTTGATTTGGCCATAGAGCTTAATGTCTCAATTCAAGAAAGCAACCTAATGCATGCCTTTGAAGGGCAGAAGCTGTTTTGTTAACTGAAAATGGAATCTAAGAGTGTAGACAAGTATGAGATTTAAGAGTTCAGAAGAACCAGCCAAAATATTTGAAGGCACTGGCCCCAGGGATCAGATCCTCTTCCCTGCAGGAGTCTCCTCAGGACACTCCCATTAACAAATGTGAAGCCAAATTTCAGTCAAGTTATTGTGTAATTCTTCCACTTAGTGGAGGAAAGAACTAACAAGAAGTAATTGACTACCCATAAAAAATAAGCAGAATAAATCTTCCCTATTTGCACAGCTCAGCTTCCTTTTTACAAAGCTCACCATGTTAGTTAAATCTCCTTCAGCACTCTGAAAGCTGTTAGAGGATGTTGCACAGATACAGCTGCAACAAACTCAGTTTTTTCTATCATGCATTTCTGCTACAAGCTCTCAGAGAATCATAGGAAAGATTCTAAAACATTTGTACCTGACAAAAGATTTTTATGTGATCAAAGCTCATCTTTGATCCCACAAAAGAGGATAGAGAGATTACAGCAAGTGGGGGAACTCAAAATACACCCTTCCCAATTACTGCCACACCACCACAGAAGCCATCAACCCATAAAATACTCATCTTTGCAAGAACAGAGAAGTACAGGAGTACAAAAGCAAGGAGAGAACTCAAATTAAGGACTCAAAGGAAGGATTGCTCTGTCTAGGCTTCTCCCAGACCTGCCCTAGTAGAGCCTCAGCACCAGTCCGGATATTAAGGCCCATCAACATGAGTTATGGCTACAGCACCATTTGATGGTTTTATCCTAGCTGAGGCAGGGGAATGTGCCTAAGGATATGGGACATATGGTGGGATGCAAAGGAAGGGCATTTCAAGATTTATTCTGGGATGTTTAGAAGACAAGCCGAAGGTGGGGAGAGGAAGCAACCTAGACAGTTTGGGAAGGAAGACGTATCAGGATAGGGAGAGACAAAGAGGCCACTCAGGTGCAGTTTTCTCCTCAGTATGCTTCTCCGGCAAGAGCTGGACGTGACCAGCTCAGCCCGTCCTATCTTCCTTCAAAGTTCTTTCAGTGAGGGATCCCCTACTGAGTGCGTCTGGGTGCCAGCAATTGCAGTCAGACCACGAGTCAGGAATTCCTTGTGCCCGTGTGGAAAGACGTGAGGGGATGAAGCCCTGTGGCAGCTTTGGGCATGTGTACACGTGAGTGTGTCTGCATGAGTGCAGGGTCTGCACCAGCAGCTGCAGTGAGGCTGCAGCCTCAGGGGCTCGCATGTCCAGGTGACAGCAGCTGAGGAGACGGGGATCCAGTGGCAGCTGCCGGGCAGGCCGAGTGTCCGAGCTGGGATGCTAAAGGGTTCCAAGCTCTACATGTGTGTATGTATATATACACATACCTTTTTTTCTCACTGGGGTATTTCCATCCCACACAGCAGAGATGGAAGTGGGATGAGCTCCACGTGAGTGCTCTGTGTGTCTGATCTGTGTGGCCAGCCACGTTTATGCGTGACGTGCATGTTGTGTGCGTGTGCATCCTGAGAACATATACTGGACCTGGGGCGTGAATCTTACCCATTTCAGGGCTATCAGATCCAGCAAAGTATAAATTCACCACACAATCTGTTAAATAGTTTTTAGTGACTCTCTTAATTCTTAATTGCCCCAATTCTTTAAACACTTTAAGTTAGTATTTTCTGGCACTTATTTAATTATTGTCTTGATACATTATGTTTTAAAAACAGTTCGAAGTACTTCTAGAGTATACAGCCAACTGTATTTTTCTTCTTTGGAAGACTTTTTAATTTGAGGATATGTATGTATTTAAGTATTTTCATCTTCAGTGTTGAACTATCCTGGAGCTCTGAGTATGATGAGTGCCAGAAGAAAGTGTTCTAAAATGTTTGGGTTTTTTAAAAATAGCACAGGGAAAATTACATATTCTGCTTATCACAAGTAAGAGAGCAAGTTGGGAGTTTTTACCTGTAGTGGCTTTTTTTTATGAATGTAGGGGAACTTTTTAGAAAATGTTAACCTTATTGTTTTTCACTCTTCTCTCTAATTTGCATGTGACATTATGTTCTTTTCCAGACAAGTCTAAGAATTTCTAGCTGACACTGACAGGAGTATCCTCACATTTACTTAGGTAGAATTTAACTTGAAATATGCATTCATTCTGTAATGAGTCAGCATTTCTGGATGAATGTTCCAACATAAAGAACTTTGCTGTGTATATCTCTTAGCAACTGAGAAATTACAGCCTCAGTTTCATTTTAAAACTCCCATGTTTAATAAACCTTTTTTTTCCCCCCCACTATGGAGTGAATACATGAATTTTCAAGGCTTGCCTTGGACTCTTGATAATTCAGCTCTCTTGTACAAGAAAAATGCGAGATATTGTTCGGAAGGATGGTGAAAGGATCCCTGGACAAGCAAGAATTAGCAACTGCCAGGGTCTTTCAGCTGCTGGGCCCATTGCAGCCCCTGCAAAGGCACCAGCAGGCAGGAGAGACCGGCAGGTACAATCGCAGAGCTCACCACAGCTGCTGGGTCCAGGGAACGGTCACATATGCGAGGTGACAGCCGCCTCTGAGAAGTGAGGACGGGGTGAAGGCAAGGACAAGCACAGCTTTCCTTCCCACTTCTCCTTAGCAGCAGAAAACTGGCAAAGCCAGCTCTTCCTGTTCTCTCTCCCTCCCTCCCCCGTGGTTTTGCTTATGCTGCTGAACAGGCTGGAGCCAGTTTTGTGTTCTTTAGTTCCTGTGAGGATATGATCCAGTGTCCTAGGATAAAATTTGAGAAAGCATGCTTGCTTGAAGGAGAGTTTTGCCTCTTGGTAAGTATTGTATGAAGCAATGCTGGCCAAAACAAATTAGACAGTTTAGCTCTTTTTAATAGTTAAGCAAGTCATACAGTACCTTCAAGACCGACACTCAACGAGTGGCAAATCAGGTATTAATTACAATTAAATGTTTTCATAGAGGTTTGCAGCAGCCTTGCAGAAGCTCTCACATCCCTGTAGTATCATTTATAGCCTAGCAGAGGACACTAAGCAAAAGTCCTGTTTAACTAGGACTGACAGTCTAAACACAGTTCCATTTTTGTATGTTTGTTTCAGAAGTTCACACATTTGCTAAGGAGACAGCATGGTCAAGGACCTCCTGACCATAATATTGGCAGGATTCCTTTCTTTCTCCTTTACTCAAAGCAGAAGGTCATTGTAACAAATATTCATAGGTTTTCAGTACTGAAAGGAATCAAATATCCAATGCTGCATAGTTCTTTGGCACACTGTGTCACTCTAAACTCTAATACTGCAAAGTGTAAGGTGCTATTCCAATGGTGCAACAGTTTCAATGTATCAAATTTGACACCTTTTCAATAAAATAGGCTAAATTTAGATAACCATATGCTCATGCTGACAAGCTAGCTTCTCCCTGATATGTGTTTTTATGAAAGAGTACAAGAGGCCCTCAAAGTTTAATTAGTCTAAAATTAATTCGAAATATTGTATTAATTTACAGTAGAAAGGTCAAGTTGTTGAGTAAACAGCAGGAATGAATATTTTTTACTTAATGCACTAAGATTCAGCTATAAAAATTCCATTAATGTTAATAGGAGTCATGCTGCCAAATTCAAAAATCATACTATAAATATTTTATCTGCCTGTGCTCTTACTGCAGTCTAATAAACCTTGTACAATTAAAGCCCCTTCTCTCTTGACTGCCTGCTAAGCAAAGTTGAAGAGTATACACGTACGAACAAGAAAGTACTGCTCTCCACTGGGGCGGCCTCACCTTGGGTCCTGTGTGCAGTTTTGGGCACCACAATATAAAAAAGACATTAAGTTGTTAGAGAATGTACAGAGGATGGAGAAGGCTCTGGGGAAGGCTCTGGAGTCTTATGGCTGAGGTCGCTTGTTCTGTTCAGCCTGAAGAAAAGGAGACTCAGGGGAGACCTCACTGCAGCTGCAGCTTCCTTGTGAGGGGAAGAGGAGGGGCAGGCATTGATCTCTGCTCTGGGGTGACCAGCGGTGACAGGACCCAAGGGAATGTCATGAAACTGGATCAGGAGAGGTTTAGGTTGGATATCAGGAAAGGGTTCTTCACCCAGAGGGTGTTTGGGCACTGGAACAGCTCCCCAGGGCAGTGGTCATAGCACCAGCCCGACAGAGCTCAAGAAGCATTTGGACAGTGCTCTCAGGCACAGGCTGTGACTCTTGGGGTGTCCTGTGCGGGGCCAGGAGTTGGACTGAATGTTCCTTGTGGGTCCCTTCCAACTCAGCTTATTCTGTGATTCTGTGAGGTATTTTATCAATAGAGATGTACTTAAAATTTGTGCTTCAGCAACGTAAGGAGATGGGCCAGTGTCACGGTTACATTTCAATCTTTGCATCCTTTTAAGGGATTTTTAAACTATTTGAGAAATTAAAAATGTAATGCTTTTCAAAAAATCCTTCTCCTTAGCAACTAACGCTGGCTTTTTCTTAACATGACTGTCAACAATATGCAATGATAATCTATTCACTTACATGTGATTAGGTCATAAAGGCTGAATTAATTCAGTATATATTATTTATAAGATCAACATCACTCTAAAATTCACTTCTTTTTTGATGTGCCTCATTAAGCGTTGTGATTCTCTTGATTGTTCATGCTCTGTGGTCCTATTGGTTTAAAGTAAGCTGAAATCTGAGCAATAGATCACATAGCTGAAGGCAGATAAAATTTTCAGTCTCCACTAACATAAAAAATAACATGAATAAGTGCAGGAGATATAATTTCTAAAAATGGAATAACAATTAAAGTGATCAATGAAAGCCTTATGTTTTACCAGTTTTTTAAAACAAAATCCCCACAATTTAAATGATACATAATTGGATGCCTTGTACATATTTTTTAAAAAAATTTGTATTTGCTGACACTTTAAGAATTACAATATCTTAACAAATGTGAAGAATCTGAGTTAAAAGTAATAATAATTATAAAAGAAAATCAGAAAAATTACAGCTCCCTGGAGACACAATCCAAGCAATAACCAGAATATTAAATTGAAGAATACATCAAGAAAATTTGAACCACACAGAATTAAGAAAAAAAAGTTTAAAAACCAAACCTCAAGTTGTGAAATTAATGTAAACATGTTAAAATTTTTTAGAAATGTGCTTCCATCCTTTTTATAAACAGAAGAACTTCAATAGTTTCATGAGAGAGAAATATGAAGAATTCCACTTTGGGGAAATTGGTACAAAAAATATAGCAGATGGAACAAATTATTTCCTTGGTCCTACAAATTATGTTTCCAGTTGCATGTGAGAAAATGGAGGTAAAGACCTGAATCTGTTCTCTCTCTATATATGTAAAGTAAATATTGCTCAGTTACACTTGCTGGTGGGCATTTAACAGTGTCAGATGTGGACTCCTCTCATAGTTGTACATATGTAAATATTTAGAATTATACATGTTCTTACACAAAGAACATTGCTAGAACAGGTTTTGTCTTCTTTTTTCAAAGAAGAAAGCAAAGAAATTCCTAGGGCCCTTATCTTTCTTCAGAAATCCCATGCACCTGAATATCACATGCAGTGCAAATGTGGAAGTCCCTTTATTTAACTTGTTTTGGTCTTTCAGTAACTCCATTCATAACATGTTCCTCACAAGTCACCCTTTAATGTGCAGCTTTAAGTCTGATTGCTCCATAAAGTCTGCTTGATATCCATGTCAAGTATCACCTCTTTTCTGATGGGCAGATTTTCTGATGGCAAAATGGTTTTCATTACAGAGCAGTGGTGAATTTTCAAAAAAAACCCTGAATATATTAAATTCACTTAAGTTGGGGGTGAAACTAAGGATATCAATATTCATGAGGGCTTTGTAATGCACCATTTAGATTATTCAAAGTAAAACTGGAAAATAGTTGGAAATAATTTCTAGAAACATTTTGCTTACATAAGAGATAATGCAAGGAATCTTGTATATTGGCTCATGAATATGTTTTGAATATGCTTTAATCCCTAAACTTTGTAATAAGTAGGGAAAAGTAAGTCCATAGCACATCTACCTTTCTCTAATACCCAAAAATCCTTACTGTTTTTTCCCCCAATTTGCTGCCATACATTTCCTTAAAGTTATCTCTCCACAATATGTAGTTTTAATATGCTAAAAAATCTCTGCTCAATGTAAATTAAAAAAAAAAAAAAGATTTGACAAATCAAGCTTGTCAATGAAAAGGAAGCCATCTCTTCCAAATGTAATGTTGCTTTACTGGTACAAACAATTTTCCACTTTAGCATTCCTCAAAAAACCCCAAATTGTCAGCAGATATAAAATATAGGATTAATTATTATAACATCTTTCAAAAAATAGGGAGCCAATTTCAAACAGTAACCTTTTAACCTTTCTCTGAAAAAAATACGGAAACATCAATCATGATTTCATTGGAAACGTCACAAAATATTTCAAAAAAGAAAGTTACATTTAATTATGTGTTGTGAAATACATTTATAGATAAATCATATGCAGCAAATGCTTTTTTCAGTGGAAGAAACATAAGTCAAGATTTGCTTAATCACTTTAGGGTGTCTTAATTATTATTCAGGTACTGGTAACCCTTCTCTGTCCTTCTTTGCCACACTACATATGCAAAAAATAGGTGGATTAGTAGCAAATTACCTTACTTTCATATTCTATGGAATACAAGAGTAATTCTCACTTTGAGGGGATTTGGGCAGTCATTTTATATGTGAGTCTCCATAACCTAGAAAACTGATTCATCCTGTATTTCAGGCATCACTAAGAAAAAGCTGATAGATTTTAATGCGGTGAAGACAAGCCTCTTTAAAACCATCGCTTAGACAGACACCTGCTCAGCTGAACTCTCTAAAGCAACTGGTATAGCCCATCGCCCCAGAAGTCACAGGAAAAGGGTGATTGTTGGGGGTTTCTGCACGTCAAATATCCAGTCAGGTCACTGCATGTAGTTCAGCTCCTCACTGTCTCCGGATATGTGGCTTCTGTATCCATCTCTGAAATTCAGTATGTAACACACTAACTCAATTTAGGTAAAATCTTTTAACAATCTTGCAGATATTTAGCTTCATATGCACATCTATATGCATGGTTTATTTTTAATGCTGTGCTATGGAATACTCCATATCTGCACTTATCTAATGGGCTGCTGACTCCTATTGACTCTTGATTCCTTAGTAACTTTTGATAGACATAATATGAAGCACTTCCTTGTGCAATTTTTCTTCACAGAAATACTACTAGAATTTCATTGAGAGGATGACGATGCTTAGAATCTGGTCCTAGTAGCTGATACTAACCTAGTGTGTTTTCTGAAAGCTTACAATAAAATAGAATTTCTGGGAAGAATATTCCAAAATATCCAGGGATGGGAGTGCAATACAGAAATGCTGTAATGTCTCCTGTTAATCTCATGAAATAGAACTGTTTCACTCAGCTGGGAATTGACTTGGTCCCACAGAAAGCAAAGTCTTGTCATTAAATTAATGAAGAACCAGACCAGATTCTAAGTACTGAAAACATATGCCTATGTTCTCCTCGTATGACCCAATTTTTAAATTCTCATTTCTATACTTGCACACCAAACAAAATCTTCTAACACGTTTTGCTGAAGGAGCAAGGTGAAACAGTTACATTCAAGCAAAACTAAGCCAGAAGGATGCAGGCACAATGTCCACCTGGTCCATCCTCTTGCCCTGGAAAAAATGTGTTCTTTTACATATGCAGGAAAAGAATTCTTCCTCACATTTAACATTTCATGTAGGTCCTTTCCTATGGTTCTCTACATAGCAGCAGCTTTGTCCTACCGTATTCAGTATAATGCAAGACAAGCATTGCACCCACTTTGAACATTCTGAGTGTTTCTGACTTCTTTAATGTAAAACAAAGTAAAATCCACCTGACCACTTCTGTGATTCATTCATCTCAGTTGGTATCTTTGTTCTTCAGTGTTCCCTTGAAAAAGCTGAAAACCCTTATATTTCTTCAAAGTCAGAGGTCTGTAAAACTAAACTCTTTATGGGAGCAGTGAATTCACCTTCCCCGCGTAAAAATGCTACATGTAAAAATGCAGCTAGTTTTCGTTATGAAAAAAAAAAGCCCTATTTCTTTTTACATTTTAATAGGCTCGCATTGTATCTTATACATATCTGGTTAAATGGTTCATAACCCCTATGTAAATAGTCTTTGAAATTCACACAGGTGTGGAAAGCACAAGATCAAGTCTATATAAGAATGAAATACTTATTTTATGTAAATTTTTGAATTCCATGAAACTAATAGTGTATTAGATTCTATTGCCATTTTCCATAGCAGCTTAGTGAGCACAGCAATTTTTTTTGCACGTATCATGACATATAATGTTGTCCACCAGCGTAAAACAATATAAACAATGAACAAAACAAACATTAACTCAATTTTCATTTTTAATATCTGATCCTTACAGAGATGTCAATGGTGAGACTAATTTATTTTACTGATGCAGGAGCAAGATCTAAGTAGCCAGTAATGTGCCCTTCAGCTTCATGTTCACTCAGTTCTGTTCAGTTAACACACTTTTCCATTGCTGTGACAATTTTAAAGCATTTATTCTGTAAATGAATAGTCAGCTTTCATGCAAACAGTCCATTAGCATTAATCATATGATTCTCACATACATTGACAAAAAAAGTGTTTGCTAGATTTCTCTTGTCCATGACAAATGAGTAGTTGGTAAGAAACGAAAAATAACAATTTAAAAGGAATATTTAGAACATCTGATCTCTTGCCACATTTCATCTCTCATCTGAAATATGAAAAGCCATATTCCGAGTATGGAGGATGAGGTTTCTGTAGATCAAAATATAAGTATTTGTCTACTTTATCACTGATCCTGTTACGTAAATTAGCATTTACATTTCCTGATATTCTTCTCTTTGGATTCTGAAGAATCCCAGCTTACTGGAGTACAAATTTGCAACTACATAAAAATAATTAAATGAACTGAGTGGTTTGCACTGACTAATATAAACAGATACTTCCTAAATATTACCTTAGAATTTTAAGGTATTAAAATCTCATAGCTTTCAAGACATGCACCTTCACTAGAGTTTGACTGAAAACTGCTATGCAGACACTGGAAAAAACCTGCATTAGGGCTTCTGCCTAACAGGAAATTATGCTGAACCTGAACCAAAGCCCAATGAATTCAGTCTGAGTTTTGTTCTTTCAACTTTAATTTGCACTGGATCAAGTCCTTTGCACACAATCTACCATTTCTTCAACATTAAAGGAGTGCTCATGACTGCCAAAGAATATTTTTCCTTTCCATATCAGTTCAAAATGAGATTTTGAAAACCATCCCAGGACTCTGCAAAATGAAAATCAGGCTTGGATTTGTGTGTCAAATAATAATCTTCAGAAGCTTGTTATTTTGCAGATGGAGATTTTAGCTGCCATGTTGTCCTTCTAAAAATAACATGCAGTTTTCCAGTGAGCATGCAGTCAACTAGCAATATCAGTGTGCGTTTTTATCACAAAGAATCATTTGAGAAATCCATCTTTAGAGGTTTCTATAATCAAATAAGGAAAACTCTTAGGTTTATACATAAGGAAAAATATTTTTAAAATCTTTAAAAACATGACACATCTCAAAGTCCTTTAATGTTTCACAGTGGAAGAAAAAAGACAACAGATGAATGTGATAATGGATAGACTATCTAAGAATTAATCGACATTTTTTAAAGTGACAATGCTGGCAAACTACAAGAATGGAATGTTAAGGTATTTACTGTAAGCCAAGAGGAAAAGATTTATATGCATCATCTCCAAGCCAATATATAATAAAATCCATTTTCAGGCTTGGCATAAAATACAATCAAAAGGCCATTTGTGACTCTGAGCCCATGTGTCCTTCTTATGTTATAAAGTACCCCTAGATTTCCAGCACCATTTTGGCCCTTTTCTTTAAAGGGCAGATACTATTTAGTTAGAAATGCACTTGTATGTTTTTTAGTCCTGATCCAACTCCTACTGTTGCCAGACAAATATTTTCTGTTGAATTCAGAAGGAATTTGAAAAATGTTTAAAAAAATTAAGTAAAACTCAATATTTTGTTCTTTATTAAGATATTTTCTTTTAACAGAGATTCATTTGAGACTGCCCCAGTGGCTTACCGGTAAGTTGATGGGACATGAACAATATATTTCTTAAACCAGCTGTAAGGCAGAAAAGCTGAGGTTACTATTTGGATTCCCTGATGAAAAGCTGCAATTGCTTCATTTATAGGTAAATGTATTCTGGCTATTCCTAGAGTGACCTTGGCAGCCAACTGTGTTGCCCTTATTGCCAGCAGAAAGAAGGCTGTTGGTGTCAGTGGGCTTTGGATCAGGCTTTAAAGACAGAGGAAGCTTGCTTAAGGAGGAAAACAGACATAAAAATAGTCCTGATTTCCCATGTTTTGTCACTTAGAGTTTAGAATACCAACAAGACATTTTAAACCCTGAAGAATAATTGTTGTAAGTCAATTATTTTGACCCTGTAAGTTTTTTATACAATTGTATACAAGAATAAAGAAGAGCAAATCTCTCTGGCTTACAAA
>VYXC01001699.1:1160395-1177361 GCA_013397175.1 Platysteira castanea | reverse complement strand
ACACACACACACACACCACACACACACAAACACACACCACACACACGCGAGCTCCAGGCACACCCCGAAAGAGCCTGGCCGAGGGGCACCGAGCAGCCGGGACCCACGGTGCGCCGCCGAACCCCCGGCCGGCCCGCTCGGCTCGTGGCGCGGCGCGGAGGGCGGACTGGCAGCGTGGAGGGAGGAAGGTTGGCTTTACTGTCTTGCTGCCTCTAATCTGCCTTTAAGTAGTCTCCGCTTGCGTCACTGACAGGTTGGTGGAGAGCAGCCAAAAGCAGCGCTCGGATTTTCTCATTTTTATTATGCCGGGGAATACAAACAAATAAATGCAATAAAAATAAATGAAATAAATAAACGGATGAGGAGGAAGAGCTGCCCCGGCAGGCACGAGGCTCACTGTGCAACCGAGTGCCTCCTTGCCGGAGCGCCCCGGCCCGGTACCCGCTGCCCCGCCGCCCCCGCCCGCCGGCACACCCCGCGCTCCGCCCGGGAGCGCAGCCCCGCCAGCACCGGGAGCCTGGCCGGGCGTCCCCGGGGATTGCTGGGCTTTGCCTCTCTCCTAGAGATCAAAACAGCGGTGTCATACAGGAGTGACCTTACTTGTTAGAACTGCTAACTCTTGGAACACATTTGACTTAAGATTGCATCTTTGTTCTCTCCTGATTACAGTTACAAGAATCACTGCAAAGAAATGAAGCTCATATATAGCCATTTCAGAGAATTCTGAGACTAAGATTGTATTTATGCTGGAAAAGACACCAAATCTTCACACAAAGCATCTCTAAGCAGTACAAGAAAAAAAGTATCTTGAATAAATCTCTGCATTGTCATCTGTCCACATATTTTATTCTCATAAACAACTGTGTTTAAAATATTTTTTCATTTCACAGATACCCTTACAGATGGTACCTGAGACATCACCAAACATTTCTACACAAAACATTGGTACCAATTGACTTCTCCAGTGAAACAGTGTAAATTTTATTCTTGTAGTCTGTATATTTACAAAATAACCAGGTAAACTTTAACATCTGCTCAACTAATCTCATTAAAGTACAACATTAAAAAAATCTTGTCAGTCTTATCATAATATTCCTACAATCAAACTCAGTAAAATCAAATTCTTTCTAAAGCAGAACTTCACAGGTCATAGTAAACAGTGTAGTCCTTTTTCTTTTCTTTGCAGCTCTCTCATGAACAAATTCCATTTCATATTAAAGATGTTAAGTGTTTTCTGAATAAATGGGACCATGCTTCATCTGTGCAAGAAGACATCTGTATGCTCTAGACACCCCAAGGTCTGTTGTCTTTTAATTTGGACTATGCAGATGGTCTCTGCTTCACGTGATACTGGGTCCGTTGACTGATTGAATTAGGAAAGCATCAAACAAGAGAGGATCAGTGAATACCTCTGCACAGAAGTTGGTAGATTTTTATTCTCTTTCCGTCAAGAGTCTTTGGCTTTTTGTATATAGTTTCTAAAAATTGCTGCTGCAACAACACCAAAGCTAAAAGGAAGAAGTTAGAGTTTGGTTTGCTTGGTTTTAAGGGGATTGTGGTATCTATCCAGCTACCCTGACAACTGAGTGTCTCATACAGACTGAAATTATCTGTTTGAAGATGGATCTGAAAAAGAGGGAAATAAAGCAGTAAGGGAAACAGTAATGCATGTGTAGAAGGAGAGAGGGCAGGGAATATGCTAAGAAGCTAATGATGATAATCCTATTTAGCACACCAAACAGAGGGAAAACCCATGATTGAAGTTACTGAAGAGAGGAAAGAAGATTTTGGTTTATAGACAAATAACAGAATTTCTACAAAGGAAAATGGTTCCCTGGTACTGGGGTAGAAAATCCATTTATCTAAGTTTTTAGAACCCTTAAATGAAAAGGAATTACATTCTGATGTTATCAAACACTGGTCTATAAATTAACAGTTAGTCAGTGTTTGTTGTGTTCTTGACAGCCCAGTCATGAAGACAAGGAGGTGAAATATCATAAATGACAGCTGCAAACATATAAACACTGTTATTAAATTGTTTTTTATTTAATTATGTTTTAAAGTTAAATTCTTTCAGACTTTTTTTTTTACAGGAGTTGCATCTCATTCTGGAATACCTAACCGCTCATTTTTTAGCACACACCACCCCACAGCCATATTCAGATGCAGGATGCTTGGCCTTCCTCTTGAGAATGTTTACAGAACTTCAGACCTTGATGAGTTTAGAAAAAAAAATTCGGTCAGAGTCTCTTTCACAAGGCCAATATTCATTTTAAGTGGCTAGAAAATTTAAAGGAAGTTGCTATATCTCAAATTTACATGTATGATTTCTGAAGCTATGAATTTCTATCCTTAATCTGAGGCCTGACTTGCTGTCAAAACAGAGGTAATAAGAATCAACATGATGTTCTCTGCATGTTTAACACAACACTAAAAGGTGTATGAAGAATGCAATTAACTGCGTTTTCATTATCCATTGCATGAATAACAGCAACCTCTGGACTTATCTGACAAATTGTCTAAATCACAAAGTACTCAGACTATGTATAGTCATGACTGTAAGTTGTAGACATAAGAAGATTTTCAGCTTCTAAAGGTTCATCTCAGTTTTTGCACCATTCCCCTGAAAGCTTCAGCCTATGATAAAGCCAGGATTTGCAGAGCAGCAGGCTGCCAAAGATGCTGTGGATGTATGTTGCACAGTGTATATATTCACATTAGAAAACCATGCCTACATTTCATTCACAAGCATGCAGGATTATCAAAGCTTTATGTCTCCTGGCCTACAAAGAACCATGTCCTAATGAAGCAGCAATAACAGTTTGCAACAGAGCCAAGCTTGTCTTGTTCAATATTTTTGTCAGTTGCATAGAAAGGAAACAAAATCAGCTTGATATTCCACACATAGGCTTTTGGGTGGTAGAGTGTATTTTTGTTCCTTTTGCTTTGCATTCAAAGAGAGTGAATATTCCTGTTCAGTTCAAATTCAGTATAAACTCTGGCCTTCCTAACAGGATCTCAAACAAGCTTTGCAAAAAGAAAATTCAGTCTGCATGTGTTCAAAGATCCCAGTGGTGCGATATTAATTTCTGATGAAGTAATATAGACTCAGTTGATCTTGGATTAGGTCTGAAGAATGAGACCGTATGTGTCCTCAGTTTGAAGCCAAACTGAGGTTAATCTGTCTGTAAGAAGCTGTAGGCCAGATTCTCTCTAAGAAATCCAGCCCTTTTGCCCTGATCTGGTTTTGTAAAGGGTCCGGAGAGCTATCAAATCTTGCAGGATGCACATTCCTCAAGGATGGAGCAGAACAGACTGAGAGCAGAAATGACACATTTGGCTTGTCTGTCAGACCCCCTGCAGCCTGGATGTGGATGGCATGACTGGGGCAGGATGAGGTAGCCACATGGCCACTGCTGTCATACAGTGTGCTGAATAGCGTTATTCCCCTCCTTCATTGCTTTCTCTGCTGAGGCTTACTAATGGAAAAACACAACAGGTCTGACATGAGCCTTCTGCACTTACTGCCTCCTTTTAAAGTTATACATTCATCCTAAATTTATTCCAATATTTTGCCTTAAAATAAATCAAATCAGTTATTAGTACTATCCCAACAATCTTCTTCAATGCAATTTTTGCAGCTGTTTGCAGTGGGTCCATCATTATGGCAAATGAAGATATGTCATGTTTATAGTCTAAAACTGCATGGCAAATTATTATTTCATTTTTATATTGTAAACAACTATTTCCACCAACTGTAGCAAACCGGAAGCAAAGAAAGAGCTTTAAATTAAATAAATACAGGCTATTAATGAAGAAAATAATGGGGTTTCCTTTCAGAAGTTTTTGTGAAAAAATCATGTTGCCCTATATCTGCATAATATATAATGTGACTGCATTTTCTAACTAGTGTCACAAAAGAGAGATTTTTCAGCACTGCTTTCATAAAACATTAGAACATTCTTTGGAAGACTGATATGATAAATGCTTAATTTCTGATAGTATTTGGTGTAGTCCATGAAATCTAAGTCATTAGCTACTAAACTGAAAATGCCTTTTTAAGACCTCTCATAGCCATCTGCTATGCTCTGTTTTCATTTGGTGCCATGTGTGTATTAATGAAGTGATTGCATCAGATTAAATCTTTTATTCATAAAATCATCTAGGTCATCTGCTTCTACCTACACTTTCTCTCTCATTAAAATGAGCATTTGTGTGTACATTCCCTCCCCACTGTATGAGTACAATTCTAGCTGCAGTTAGCTGCTGTATGTAGATCTCAATAAGAAATCCCTCTCCATGTCTTCTTCTCAAATGAAGTTCCCTCAAAAGACAACTCTAGTATATCACAGCAGAGAAAGTGTATTTTTTCTGCAGTTTTAAAAGTAATGACTTCTCAAAAGGTACAAGATTTGGATGTACTAATGACCTCAGTCCTTCACAAGAGAAAGCAACATTTCAAGAATACTCATTTTGCTGCCAAGAAAGGGGTAGCACACTCTTCCCATCCAGCCAACAGTGTTTGTGTCAAAGCTGTAAATAACGAAGTGGGCACTTGTGGGGTTCTGGTTGTGAGCACGGAATAGAAGCTGCATTTTTATGCTTCACGCTTGACAGTAGCAGTGTCAAGGGCACAGAATTCAGGGCTTCCTGTACTCCACAAACAGACAAAACACTAATAATCAAATTAAGACTCTTTTATCCATCAGAGGTCCACATCAACAAATGAAGATTGCTATAAATGGAAAGCTATTCAGGAAAACAATGTATGCAATCAGTGAAGAAGGAATAAATCTATGAATAGTCATGAACTTTGAAACTGAAGGTTCATAAGTCATGTTGAGGTTCCATAACTATTCTTGCAAAGGGTGGGTGGCTACCATAAGAAATATTCACAATGGGGGCAGGTAGTAAATAAATATACCACAATCGTCTGAACTAAGGGAATTTAAAATATCAAAATGTAACTGCTTTAACTAGAAAATAAACTTAAGTATCATACTTTCCTAGTTACAGAATATTTTATCTCCTGACAGAAAAAAATCACCCGAGTTTTATGGGGCTCTTGTAAGCTGTCCACAGGGACCTTTCTATGCACAAATTAACAGATCAAATCGATTTCCTAGGAAATAATTTGGACCTATATACTGTATTAAAATTGCATTTACTTCTGGCATGTTTACAGCTAATGCAGCAGCACTTGCACTTCTTGCAAACTCAGATTTATTCGCAGAGAGGCTGCAGCCAGGGGAAGGAAATATCATTGAAACAAATACTTACGAATTTACAGGCTCTGCAAAGAAATACAAAAGAAGTAAAATATTCTAGTGACCAGATCATCTGCTGCCAGAGTTTCACTTCTGACTCTCACCAATCTCAAAAAGGCACTCACATTGTGCTAAAGCATCCAAACATCTATTAATGCAATTTCAGGGATTATGATGGCTTAAGTGTAAATTTGTGAGCCAATCTCATGTGGGCTTCCATTTCAGTTTTCTTTAAGTTTTCATAGACACTAATGAAAGAGTCTTTCAAAAATAACTTGGACAGAAAAGAGTATGAAGGATTCCACTATAAACAGATTTAGTACACATTTTATGGATGCAAAAAAACCCTACATAATAATATAATAATTAACTCAATATGGGAGTGAAAATTTTTTACCTTTGAACAAATGATTTTATTCCTAGAGTCTGTTCTTTCAAAGATATGTATTTCAAAATATATGTAGCCCAATATTACTGATTAGGGCATTATGTTAGAATATCAGCCAATTATACAGCCAGTATACCAGAGCCAATTCAGATTATTGTGAGACTCAGTTTGGCAAACCCTATTTTTCTCTTTTCCATCAAAAGGAGTTACAAATTTTCATCAGAAGAAGCATAATTAAATTTAACTGTAATAATATCTTTCAAAAATTTACATTATATCATAATATTTCCATCATGTGGTAGTAAATTTTCATTGTGCTAATGGCAGGTCCCACTGGCTTTAGATGAGCCAGAATTCAAAAACCTTGAAGATATTATTTACACCAGAATTTTAAAATTTCCTGTGACAGAATATGAATTATGTGAAAGTTAGTGAATGCTTCAGAATACCCAGAACAACAAAAAAATACGATTCAGTAATAAGAAAAGAGTCCTCTGTAATGGAACTCCTGGCACAATTTTGATGCTTCTCCTATTCCACACAAAAAAAAGAAAATAAACTATGAGAAATCATGCTTCAGTATTTCAGTATGATTGCATTACATCAAGCACTTTTTTCAGACCTACTGCTTATCTCTGCCGTGTCTACATTTGTCTTCAACCAAATGCTGAATCTCTGTACTCCCAGCTGCTTTCAGTTCAGTGACGTGATTTACTGCAGAGTTGTTTTCTTTTGTTTTGATTGTTACACCACCATATGTCTTCAGTATTCCTGGTGCCCCTCGCTCTTGTTCTCTCCCTCCCCATCTCACCAGCCACAGTAGGGAATCCACATTACATTAAAGCTTCCCTTCAGAAGCCAGGCTAAAACAAACCCTTGAAATAACTAGGGCATTCAAGTGATTGACTTGAAAGTAAACTGTGTCAGTGAACGGGAGTGAAAAAGCAGGACCTCAGTAAAAAATGCAGAGGCTTTTTAATCCTTCTGTCATTCAAAGATCCCACAGTTGTAATAAAAATTTGCAAAATATATTTTATATTAATTCTTTTACAGATACATAAGGTATAAATCCATACAACCCATATTCATGGGTGCACAGATGTTTTTATTAATGCGTGTGTGTCCTGGCTGGGGAGCCCTATGCGGTGAGAGAGAAGGTATTGAGGGACAGGGTGGATCAAGTCAGGTTGCAGAGCTGAAAGCCATCCAGCTGGATCTGGACATCACTGAAGAAGAAAAATAGCCAGCGCTCTACCTCTACTCTAAGGCATGGATGGTAGCAAACGTTCTGTGGAGGTGGCTGGACCAATTGGCAGCACGGAGGGAAACCTTCTGGGCTACTGAATTGTGGCAAGACATCACCACCTGGGTAGAGAAGTTTGCTGTAAAAGTACATCATGAGATGCACATGTGCCCAAGAGCTGGGCTACTGAAGAGCACCACAACAGACAGGTGGGTTGGGTTGCCAAGATTAAAGTACCTCAGGTGGATCTGAACTGATAATATATGGGTGAATTATTTCTGGCTTGGTGGACCCATGACACCTCAGGTCATTGGGGAAGAGATGCAACCCAGATGGGCTCCTGACTGAGGGGTGGACTTAACCATGGAGAGTATCTCACAGGTTATCCATTAGTGTGAAACATGCACTGCAATCAATCAGGCCAAGTGAGTAAAGCCCTATGGTGTGAGGGATAATGGTCAAAATAAGCATGAGGAGGCTTGGAAGATTGATTACTTCACCCTTCCTCAAACCCGCCAAGGCAAGTGCTGTGTGCTGACCATGGTGGAAGCAACCACGGCATGGTTGGAGACCGACCCTGTGCCTTATGCTACTGCCCAGAACACCATCCTGGGCCTTGAAAAGCAAGTCCTGTGGAGGCATGGTACCCCTAAGAAAACAGAACTGGACAATGCGACTCATTTTCTGTGGTGGTGCATGGTTTCGGGTTTTTATAAGTTAATATGATATAATGAATTCACACTTGGTTTGTTCCGATTATCCCCCTATGTTGAATATAAATAGTTTCCCCCCGTACCCTGCCTCCATCCCAAATAAAGTCATACCCCTCCCTTTATTCCAGTACCTTCCCTGTCCATCACCCAAACCCCTCCTGTACCCCATGTCAATCTCCCTAAACCCTTGCCCCTTTCTCTGGAAAGTTTGGTCATATTCGATAGATCTTTGGTTCCCTTATGTGTCATTTATATCGTTTGTACCCTATTGGCCATATGCAAATGTTATCCCTCCCTAAACTCCCCCCCCCATGTATGTCCTTATTGGTTGTTCCCTTTCCCTGCCCCTTGTTACCACCCCCCTTTAAAAGTCCATGTCACCCAGTGTAATTGGCCCAGTTCGTCCGACCCTGGTTCGGGGAGTAAACTGCTGTCCCTGGACCTTTGGACTGACTGGCTCTTCCTTCGACCCTTTACCTCTCGGGCTTGTGGTGGACTTTGTGGAGGGGCTCGCACCCCTAGCAGCTGCCTGGCTCTGGGCTCAAAGCCGGGTGGCTGCCCATATCCTATGGAGATCCCTGTGCAGGAGCTAGCCGGGGAATGACCGTGAGGGTCTTTGGCACGGGATATGACCTTATTTGGGATGGAGGCAGGGTACTGGGGGACACCATTTATATCCAACATAGGGGGATAATAGGAACAAACCAAGTGTGAATTCATTATATCATATTAACTTATAAAAACCCGAAACCATGCACCACCACAATTTTCAAAATAACCTCAGTGCCAGAAAGTATTCATTGAGTGTGTCATATTCTCTACCACGCACCAGCCTCTGGGAAAATTGAATGCTACACTGTACCATTAAAAACCGCACTGAATGTAGTGGGTGGTGGGACCTTTAAACACTGAGATTTACATTTTAGTGAAGGCCGCCTGGTTAATTAACCTAGAGGTTCCACCGTTTGTGCTGGTCCTGCTCAGTCAGAACCTGCCTACCACAGAAGGGGGTAAAGTCCCCCATAGTGCATATGGGGAAGGCGTTAGGGAAGACAGTTTGGATTAAGCAAAGGCAAACCCATCCACAGGAATTCTCTAGGAACCCTCTCCTATAAGATTACTGAAGTGAGTAAAAAGAGTTCTGTGGGGAAAATATATTTAAATTCCACAAGATTTAAGACTTTGTCCCAAGTAAGATTCCAAGTAAAATCTACTGAATTTTGGTTTTCAGTGACATTGGTACATATGGATCAAGAATATATAGTCATGGGTTTGAGAGAAGAATCTGACACATTTTGTGGAATTCATGAAATATTTTTTAAAAAATATTTTCAAATTAGTGTAAGTTTATAAATATTCAGTCGTATCAGTTTTCTTAGTCTAGAATCATTAATCTAGTATATAGAGCTATACAGTTTTACTGGAAATTACCAATTTATAGAGCCAGAACCCTTTCCCAGAGCCATCCCAATCATGCACATCTGAAATTTCACAGGTGGTGATTTAAACTGGCATTTTTGTGAGTTCCACAACTGTTACTAACAAACAGCATCTGCTCAGTGCTGTGCAACATGCTTTGTTTTCATAACACCATTTGTTAATCTTTCCTAAAGAAAAAGATTTCCAGGATGAGTATTTCATTAAATTTTTGTAATGTTTCCATTTCAAAATGGATCAAAATCAAATTCAGAATATTGATTTCTTTTATCCCCAGCAAATTGAATGGTTACCCATAGATTTTGCAAAGATTTTCATGTTCTGAAATATTCAATTCATAACTATATTTTTCAGAATCTCTTCGAGACGGTGTACTTTCAACTATAATGTAGGAATCTGTGACACAACAAGAGAAAAAGATAAATTCAGTCATTCATTGTAGGACAGCTGCAAATGTGTGTGATTTATTTCTGAGTTTTTAAGAAAAAGGCAAATCAACATTATGTGTAATGCTGCTATAGTACTGGAAGTTACAGTTTATTTTTCTAGATGACAGTGAAACCCACATAATTTCTTGTATAGGTTAGAATTGCTCAAGGGCTGCACTGGTTTATGTACATCCTGTGCAAATCTGTCCTCATATGAATCAGGTATTTACCTGGCGTTTTAGATTTAGAAATTCTGCTCTGCAGTGTTTGCAACCCCTTTCACACTTTCCTGTGAGTGTGGATCCTGTGAGAGGATTGTTTTCCTCTGATAAACTTAACCAAACTATCACTGATTTATAGGGGAAAAAAAAAAAAGGAAAGGAAAATTTGTCATGGTACCTTGTTTCATGATTTCATTAACCTACAGCTAGGTCTGTTCTACAGGTGGGAAACAGTATGGGGAGATGTATCTTCCATTACTCTAGCCACCTCTTTAGAACTTCCCCAGGAGCTGGGGCCGGGGTGGGCAGGCTGCTTCACTCTACCAGCAGCAACAAGCATCTCTTTGGCTCATCCCTGGGTATGTTTCCTACTTGTGCTTGCCCAGTTCTACACCTTGCTGAGGATCAAGGGAAGCTGAAGGGCTACATTGCACACTTCTTGTGTGGCTAAACGCCTAAACCAGAGCCTGAACCACAGAGTTTTTAAAATATTTGTCAGTTGAACTTCAAAGGCTGCAAGAGTGTGAACATCATATATTTATATTGACATGCAAACGGGTAAATATTTTATATAGTAAATATTTCTACCAGCTATTGATTTTTACCAGTTACTAAGATGTGTTGCCAATATTACATCAGGTTTTATCTATGTTTTCTGGGGTTTTTTCAGGTTTTGAAGCATCTCTTACCTCTGTATGTATCTGTATGTCTGTACCTGCCAGAACATAATAAAAGAAATAAAAGGATTATATTTTCTTCAATAACCTTTTACAGAATATCTCCATTTCACACACAAATTCTGCATGACAGAGTCACGCAGACTGTACTCAAACCCATAAGGAGGTCGTAACTCCTAACGTGGGACAGTAACTCTCCCTTTCCCAATCCTGATTTACTGCACAGAGGCATGATGAAACACATTCTTCCTGGGGGAAACTTCTAAGAATGAATCTGTGAAGGACTTGTTGCATCCCAGAGGCTTCCCTTTGTCTAAAAAGAAACGAGGGGTTACAGTGAATCAAAAAGCCAGAAGGACCAGAAGGCTCCTAAGCTTTAGATTTAATTAAGATTTTTGCATGTTTAAAATAGATGAAAATTACACACAGAGAATTTCCAGATGAGAGTTTCAAGATGTCATGGTGACATGTAGCTGCCCAGTGTTTTCTCAAAATGGACCCTCTCCTGATCGTAAAAAATATACATCAGTTGATTTCCAGCCCTGGTTTCACTGTATAAGTATATCCATCCTACAGTTTTAGTGGACAAAAATCAGGCAAGGGGATTCAAGTATTTTCTGATAAGTACTTAAAGGCTTCATCTGTTTAAAACATATTTCAATTACTAATATATAAAGAAGTATGGATAAATTATTGATCTCATTTTTTCATTAGTGTTTTTTGATACATTTCATCATTTTATCTATTTCCTTGGCATGAAGGATCAGCCTTGAGACAGAAACCGTATTACAAAGGGAAAAGGCTCACAGGAATGCTAGTGCAAAGGGAAAGAGAAAAAGAACAGACAGCCAGTCCCACAGGGCTTTAATAAATATTTGTGAAGCATATTTAGTTTAATTACACCAACTAGTTATCAAAGTCCAAAGTCATGCTACCTGAAATGTCAGTGGAAACTGTTCCTTGGGCTTGAAGGCACAATGCACAGCAAAAATAAACGTGTGAAATCCAAATATGACTGCCACAAAAACAAACAAGGCATGAGGGAAAACCTGAGCTCAAAGATAGATCAATTAATTCAGAGAACACCAACTAGACAGGTGGATGAGTCATATACACAATGTAGACAGAGCTCCTGTTGAATGGAAAATACAACTTAACACAGCATGTTTCACTCTGAAACACAATGATGATAAACTAAATTGGGTGGCAAGCCTCCTACCTGCACCACGATCAGAGAAACATCCTCAAACAGGGAGCAGGGGCTCAGTTTCCCCTTTTGAAAAGTCGCTCTTCTTATGATCAGCCCTTCTCAATAATGTGATTTTCTTCAGTTTTTCAGGAGACTGAGGGGGGAAGGGGGGGAATAGAATGTAAAGACATTGATTTTGACATCGTAAATAAGATGCTTTGCTTTCTTTTCAGAGGGAGGGTTGGTCAGACAAATGTATCAAATGCATATACCAAAAGAATTAAATTAAAGATATGTACGCACTGAAGATTTACAATATGGGAAATAAAAAAAAAAAAAATGTTTTGGAAAATAGCCATATACTCATCTACTTTAGACAGGCCTACTAGTATCATCAGCTTCAAAACAAGAGCAGTGTTTAGATTTATCTGACCTGAGATTTTGGCCCTTTTGTCTTTTTTTTTTTTTTTTTCCGAATATAGTGCAGCCTTTTTGTTCTGCATTTAAGTTGTATCTGAAGTTCTAGTCCTCCAAAAAAGTACTTACTGAAGCAAAATACATTCCACTCTTAAAGACATTTTTTAAAAGTTCAACTTACCTACGATTTCCGTAAATTTTAAATTATTGTAGAAATTACTGATGTTGGATACAGTACCCTCTTTCCCTAGCCTACTTCCCTCCATTGTTTTCACCAGGCAAACTGTGTTTGTGGAAATATCATGGAATTTGGAAGAAAATAGCAAATGAATGTGAAGAGTTCATGTCATGACCTAACAGCAGGAGTGGCTTGTGACACACAGGTCTTGTTGATAGCCCAGGAATTTCATTATATACTCTTCAGTGCCATCTGCTGTAACCAGATGCATTCAAAAACTTAAGAGATAATCAAATAGTCAGTCTCAGTAGTTGCATGGCAGGGAAATTATCTAACTCTAGGCTTAGGTCTGTCCTACAAGGGTAGAATCCCATTCAGGAATCAAACACACATCATTGCCAAAGATGAAGAAGTTGATCACAACTATGGACACATTCTTTCAACTTTTTGCCTCACTTTCTTATGCTGTAGCAAAATATCCATTACACAATTTAGACCTGTGAGAATTGTTGCTTTAACACCACAGCACCTCCTCCAGCCAAGAAAGGACAGAACTGCACCTGCTGGTATGACTTGAGAGCAGCTGTCCATTTAATGTTCACCCTGTGAACCTGGGAAAGAGAAGTCAAGAAACAATACCTTCCAAGGTACAACTTGGATTTGGGTGCCTAGACTCCATAAACCTAAACTCATAAGACAATGGCAAAGCCTTTATCTCCTCTACCACCAACTGTTAAAGCTGCTTTGTCAGGTGAAGGAAATACAGCTCCATTAAGCACTACATTATCTTAGTGTCTTTTCTGCAGTTTTTGCAAAGAAAACAGTGATGACTTTTGTGTGTTTCTTAGAGCAAGTGTACAGTGTGATTGATTATATCAATTCTGTCCTTCAGGATTTAGACAGAGCTCTAGAGCTCAGAGTCCTAGAGAACAACTTTCTGCAGAAAAGTCATTTTTTTCCAACAGGAATTCCACAGTTGTTCATCACAAGTTACATGACATATTTTCCAATAGAACATCTCATAAAATTCATGTACTGTCATGTACATTTTGTCTGTGTGAATGATATGCCATTGCATCATCAGATCATAAAGGTTGAAAAAGACCTCCAAGGTCATCAAATCCAACCTTTGCCCGAATACCACCACTAAATTATAACACGAAGTGCTACTCCATGATCTGTATTTTGTTAGCTTTAGGACACTTAAACTTAGATAGGAACTCCATTGCTCTGGAGGCTACAGACAGACACACTAAAAAATTTCCTATGCAAAAAACTTTTTAGTCTGAATAGTCAAGATAAAGGAAAAGAAAAACATAACAAACATTTTTTGCTTTTTCATACTGAGAAATTCCAGCCAGTAGCATCTGCAATGCATTTCCAGAATGGAGAGTGCTGTAGGTTTAGCAAAGAACCACCAGCAGTTTGTGGGTCTTGCATAGCAGTATTTATCTGTTCTGTGGTATTTGTGGCATTCTCTATACTTAGATTGGCAAATGCCACAAATTCCATGATAAATTTAAACACTGTGAGTGATAAATGTCAAGCTTTTAATAGCACCAACTGTCCCTCTGTCACCACATGACCCTATTAGGAGATTGCACAATCACTATCTCTGTATAATTTCTTGTACAAGACATAGCCTTACAGCATTTTCAATGGCAATATATTCACTTTGAATAAGCAATGGAACTCTTCGTATATCTCTTGGAGAAAGAAGAGTCTGCAGGATACTTACTATTCCTGATGATTTCCCGTGCTTTTAATTTACAAAAATGAGGTCAGAATGTAGTTTCCTATTTCTGTTAGGTGCCAGTACAATGGATAGAATTCATGATCTCAGTTGAAATGAAATGGCAGAAGAAGTTTGATGACAAAAGATGACAATATGGTTCATCGGAAGGAAAAGTCTGCAAAACTATTGCTGCAGCCATTAAAATATGTGACACCAGATATTGCATACATTTTCTCTGGGCATTTTTTACACTTTTAGCAGTATATGATGTATTCAGGTTACATCTGAAAATCTTATCTCTGTGGCACTTTTTGACTGTAGGTTGTGAGAAGGAAAGAATATTTCACATTGTCACCAGGAACACTTAAGTTCTGATCTCAAAATTCCAGCATTCTGAGGTTTTCCTCTGAGCACAAAACTAAATCAGGAATTAACTTCTCTCTTAAGAACAAGGCTACAAAATATTCACAGTTTTGTCTTACTAAAATATCTCTGTGATGTTTCTGACCAGAAATATTTTCCTTTCCAACTTCAACTTTGCTAACTCCTCCAGCAAGGACTACTCATGTGCTGTGTGGTACAGATGTGGTCTCTGAAAGTAGTTACCAAGTCAGGGATCCTCTTCCATTACAAAGTTAAAGCGAAGGCTTAGGGAAAAATATTTGTATGCATATAAATGCACAAATATGTATCAATATATTTCTGTGTGCATGTGTTTCATATATATATATATATATATATATATATATGTATGTTATTACAACAAAGAGTTTGGAAACCAGAAACAAAGGTGAGAAAGAAAATACCACCATCAATAGCATAACTCATTTTCCTATGTACAGTGAAGATATCGATTCCATGCAAGTCTCATTCAAATTCCCTTCAGTTTAACTGCCAAAATGTATGGGCAAAAGATCAAAAGCTGCTGCATTACTGCAGTTTGTCTGGTTGCCATGCAGAGCTGAGCTGCACAAGAGAGCTCACAAGGATTCAATTAAAAATAAATCTGAAATTATTTCCACACCAGTATAACTAGGAAGGCCTAAGATCCTTTTTGTAAATCATTGCATCACATATTAAAGGTTCTGGTTTTTACAATATGGTGTATTACAAGTTAAAGGTATATCTGGGCATTTTGTAGTATCTGACAACAGATTGTGACATTTGGTAAGGTATACATTAAATAGCTTCTACATACTCATCCCTGCAAATACATTTCACTTTTTAAATACGGATCAAAAAATCATTAAGCATTTGTAAGGATAAAACCAGAGATAGTATTTTTCACATTTTTGCATATACAAAAAGGCTGTCTGCTATGAGTGCTTTAATGAGGAAGGAAACAATATGGTAATTAACATGAATTCAAAACTAGTGCTGAATTAGTAACTCAACTGCTTAATGACACTAATTTCAATAACCAGTTACTCAAGTTGTCAAACTAAAACATTAGGTAATGAAGTCAGAAGTTTAGCACAAGAAAGATGTCTGCTGATTAACCTGTAGTAGAAGACTGGGAAGGAGATGATTCCTTTTAATCTTTTACCCAAAATAAAGTTACAGATACAGAATGGCCTTGATTTAAGTGGTGGAAAACAACGTTTCCTTGTAGGTGGTGTTTCTTGACAAGGAAGGATCACTCAGTTTAGGTGCTAAATTCAAGACATAATTCTTGCTAAAGAAGCAAAGATTTTTTTTCTTTTGACTTGTTCAGTGGTTTGTCTTTAAAATCTGCTGAGATTTCTCTTTCTGCAAGAATTCTTCTCCCATCTGACTTACGAGAGAATCAGAGCAGTGTAAAAACACATATATACACATATATACACCCAAAGCAGATAATTTTCTTAAGTTTAATGATTCTTATTCTCTTTAGGTTTGGGGTTTGGTTTGGTTTGGTTTTTTTAATATATAATAGCAATGGTTTTTGAAGATACATCTGTGTCTTGAAAATAATTTGTACAATCAAAATAAAAAATAAATAAGAAATAATGTGAAATTTAGTGTCAGAACTCTGTTACATGAACATGAGGATATGGCTTGTATTCCCTACCTTTTGATTCTTTCCTTGATAGCAGCTGCTGTAAAATCACTGTGTTTCTGGATGCTGTGGAAGATGTCCCCACAACTTCTGGCCCAGCAACATGTGCCTTCCAGACCTTTTCCTTCGCAGAAGGCAATCAGCTACACTTTTCGTGTTTGCTTTCTCAGCTGAGGCAGCCACAAACAGCTACAGAGAGCTGCAGGAGGGGGATACACGTGTGGTAGAAGCTGCTGTGCTGCTGCATTTCCACTCTCTCTAGAAGAGCTGGAGTTGGAGGCCCTCTCTAAGATCCAGGAGCTCCTCGATTTCCCTTTGAGCATCACCCTGTTGCAAAAGCATGTCCAGAAGCCACAACGTGACTCCTAAGGCATTTGGGACCCTTTGAAAAGAAAGCTCACGTAGTCCTCATTATCATTGACAATGATAATGTGACCGATAATGTTAATCACCCTTTCTGGTGATCTAAACCTGCAGGGCTTAGAGACTCAGAACTAACTAATCTTTAAGCTCTTTCTTACTGCCTTGCTACCTTCATCCTGTTTGGACCTTCCCAAACTTATTATATCATTTACATGTTATATAAATCTATGTCAATAAAGCTTTATGCTATGCCTCATCCACTTTTTTCTCTGTATGAATATACATACATACTCCTGGTTAAAAATGTTTCTAAAACACAATTAATCTCCTCTACAAGAGCATACTACCCTGTATTTGGTAGGCAACATATATACAGTGTTTTGTGAGTTCTACCTTTATGATGAAACATAAAATTGCCACCAGGTATATTAATTTGTGCTAATGCCTACTATATTAATTTCATGCAATATTATTCACACAGGACAGCTTAATCATAAATTAAATCCATCCTTTAATTAAATAGCAGCATTATAACATTTTTTCAATTATTAGCATTTCTGTGTGCTGACTTTTTATGTTTCAGCAATTGTAGCCATCCTCAGGAGAAAAAGCAAAGGTAATTGGTAGTATATTAACTGCCTGAATTGCTTCTTTCTGAAGTGTAATGAGTGA
>VYXC01001699.1:1070302-1159747 GCA_013397175.1 Platysteira castanea | reverse complement strand
ATACACAGACCCAAAGCAGACAATTTTCTTAAGTTTAATGATTCTTATTCTCTTTAGGTTTGGGGTTTGGTTTGGTTTGGTTTTTTTAATATATAATAGCAATGGTTTTTGAAGATACATCTGTGTCTTGAAAATAATTTGTACAATCAAAATAAAAAATAAATAAGAAATAATGTGAAATTTAGTGTCAGAACTCTGTTACATGAACATGAGGATATGGCTTATATTCCCTACATTTTGATTCTTTCCTTGATAGCAGCTGCTGTAAAATCACTGTGTTTCTGGATGCTGTGGAAGATGTCCCCACAACTTCTGGCCCAGCAACATGTGCCTTCCAGACCTTTTCCTTCGCAGAAGGCAATCAGCTACACTTTTCGTGTTTGCTTTCTCAGCTGAGGCAGCCACAAACAGCTACAGAGAGCTGCAGGAGGGGGATACACGTGTGGCAGAAGTTGCTGTGCTGCTGCATTTCCACTCTCTCTAGAAGAGCTGGAGTTGGAGGCCCTCTCTAAGATCCAGGAGCTCCTCGATTTCCCTTTGAGCATCACCCTGTTGCAAAAGCATGTCCAGAAGCCACAACGTGACTCCTAAGGCATTTGGGACCCTTTGAAAAGAAAGCTCACGTAGTCCTCATTATCATTGACAATGATAATGTGACCGATAATGTTAATCACCCTTTCTGGTGATCTAAACCTGCAGGGCTTAGAGACTCAGAACTAACTAATCTTTAAGCTCTTTCTTACTGCCTTGCTACCTTCATCCTGTTTGGACCTTCCCAAACTTATTATATCATTTACATGTTATATAAATCTATGTCAATAAAGCTTTATGCTATGCCTCATCCACTTTTTTCTCTGTATGAATATACATACATACTCCTGGTTAAAAATGTTTCTAAAACACAATTAATCTCCTCTGGAAGAGCATACTACCCTGTATTTGGTAGGCAACATATATACAGTGTTTTGTGAGTTCTACCTTTATGATGAAACATAAAATTGCCACCAGGTATATTAATTTGTGCTAATGCCTACTATATTAATTTCATGCAATATTATTCACACAGGACAGCTTAATCATAAATTAAATCCATCCTTTAATTAAATAGCAGCATTATAACATTTTTTCAATTATTAGCATTTCTGTGTGCTGACTTTTTATGTTTCAGCAATTGTAGCCATCCTCAGGAGAAAAAGCAAAGGTAATTGGTAGTATATTAACTGCCTGAATTGCTTCTTTCTGAAGTGTAATGAGTGAGATTTCCTAATCACTCAATTTTATAATATTTTATCCTTTTTCTTGTGTCTTGATAGTGACAGAGACTTCTGTCACAGGTTGCTTCAGGGTAGGACAGGGTTTGGCTGTTACTGGAAGCAAGCAACAACCTCTGCCCAGGCCTCCTATACAGTCATCCAGCCAGCAGGTTTTTATCTATCTTTTTTTCCCTATTTTAGTGTTAGTGTTGTAGATTAATCTGACTGTCACGTATATTTAGAGTCACCTAATGTTTTCTACATATAAAACCCTCTCATTCTATATTAAAAAAATTATCGGTCTACATAATTCAATCATTCAAGCCAAAAATTTTCCTATTAGTGCTTTGCCTCAGGCTGATTTTCTTAAAGCTTTAGCTAAAACAGCCTTTTAAGAGATTAGTGCAAAGTAGACAACTCTATCAAATTTATGACTCTACCACCAATTTTTTAAGGAACCTTCAAGCACAAACAAATGAGTTGTAAAACATCTCCTTATCTCCTGTCAAAAAAAAAGAATCCATCTTTTAAAACAGATTCACAGTATTTTCAGATCCTTAGCACATACTTCACATAGATAATAAAAGCATTGTGTTTTGATCATAATTCTCAATACTCCTCAAATGCCAACATGCTTTTCAATCTACAAGTAAAGTTTTCTGTAAGATCTGAGAGTCAGCCAGCAGTGGTAATACCTCAATGCCCTTCAGTCAAAAGCATAAGTACTGGGCAGTGTTGTTCTGGCTGCCAGGACAGGCAATAAGATTTTGTCTCAGCTCTTACTGATGTATGTCAGTATTTCTTAATACTATTTAGCCCTTCTTACTGAATAAAGCTTCTTTATGTAGCTTAAAAATCACGTCAGACTGCCATCCACAGAATTCCTTCCACTCCACTGTACATACAGAGCAGTAAGGAGCTGCAAAGTCAAGTAACAGGACACCCTTCAGTGTGGCAGACAGACCTTTTATCATGTGTTCACATTGCTTTTCAAAATGTGTGTGTTGCATCTACAATTTGGCTAAACATTAATTCTCATTCTTCCATTGAAAGGGCATCTCATCAAAAGCCGTGAAGGTTAGCTGGGTTCCTTTTGTCTTCAAATTAATGTCAGTGTCTTCATTAGCTGAGGTGTTTCAGAGGTGAAGATTGTTGATCACAACAGGGTTTGGGTATAGATATTTTTTAATCTACCTTTTTCAAGGAAATATCCAAAATAGTTCTACCTATCATATAGGTGCTCAGCAGTTCGTTTCTGTATTCCACTCCACCATCTTCATTTTGCATGCAGAATGTATAACACAGTAAGTCTTGTGAAATGTAAACAGAAAGTAAAGTTTAACAGTGGCCTCTCTTAGCAGTATTTTGAATCCTAGGTTATGTGACATTAACATTCAAATTCCTCTCAATCAAATTAGATCTAGTTTCGCTTCCAGAATAGTTATTATAATTCCCATATAATTGAATTACTAGTTTTCACTGCATTGAGTGGGAATACATAATTTTCAATGGCCAAATCTGGGACTATTGCACTAAAAATTAATGCATCTGGAAAAACACTGTAAGATGAGGAAAAGGGTAAGGAATTGATACTTTTTCAGTCCTATCCTACCTATATGCAAGCACATGACTATTTTGTACAATCTTTGGTCATATCCATTTCCACAAACTGTGAATTACAAACCCCAAAGTGTCTGTGGAAGGAATTTTTCCATCAGTCCTGCAATCAGTGCCGTCCTTCAATCCCCTGCTCATGCCCACATGCTCAGTGGTGAATCCCTGATCCGAGCTGTGAATGTGGTGCCAACAGTTGTCTGCCATTCCTGACCCATCAGTCAGAGCCAGTCAAGGCAGGCATCCACACGGGCTGACTTAACACACCCTTTGCATACTTGTTTAACATTTTAAGCTCCAATTAGTTGCAATTTATGTCCAATAACACCCTATTAATTCACACTAATACCTGAGATAACCTTTCTGCCCAGCCAAATCTTTCAAATTAGCAAGCAAAACAAGCAAAAGAAGTGCAATAGTTCTGAACAATGGTATGCAAATGTCATTGGCAAACATCTGTGTTGGTCAGACATCTGGAAGAGTTCCCATGTTTTCAAGATATACAAAATTTCTCCATAGTGTGAACTTCAGATTAATTACCGCCTGTGGGAACCTTCTGGAGAACAGTGGAAGCTGTTGATTTTGCCTTAACAGATTCATACGTTAATAAATTTGTATTTTATTGTGAAAAGGCCTATTTGCAGCAACATTCCAGTAATGCTGTGTGCAGTATTACAATGAGTATTTCATATTTATGTTTAAATTTTCATGCCCTTAAAAATTCATTTTTGTGTTTGCCTAAAATATTTAAGCGCATGTCCATATAGTAAAATGTTTTAAATGTCATATTTATGTTTAATTTTTTTTATATTTGACAATTCCATCCAACTTCTCTGCCCAACCCCAAAAATACCTAGAAATATTGCAATATTTCAATTGCCAGAGGATGGTAGGAAATTACAGTGGTCCCCGGGTAAAATGTCTTCTAATGATAAGTAAATTGGAGACAAACACTAAATATATTTTCATATTTTCAAAGGGTAAAGTTGGTTCTATATAATCACAGATCACATCTAATGATTATTTTTAATGCCTTTCAAGAAAACAAGAGTTAAGAGGAATAGAATGTTTTCCAATAAACGTGTAAATTTTTTTTTTAATTAGCATTGGATTATGAAATTAGCATAAAGTCTTATCTTTTCAAATAGCTCCAATGACGCTCAGCTAACTAACTACATACACAGCTTGATACATGAACTGATTTCTTAAATCAAATTTAGGCATGTTCCAGTCTGAACATAGCTCAAACTATGACACTGACTGGTTCCATTACTTTTATGAAAATATCACAGATCATTCTGTTCTTCCCTTTTTAGTTACTACTTTTTGAAAAAAAAAATTGAAGAGCCCAGTTAAAAGAAGTCTTGGTGAGGAACACCAATGCCCACGGAAAGTGTGCAGCTTATGACTGTAGTATCTGGGTCAAATAGCAAGAAAGGATAGCAAAGATTAAGGATTAAAAAATGCCTAAGACATATGAACGATGATGTGAAATTAATTGTGATTTTAACAATTTTATGTTTATACAGCAAAAGTTTGATTCTTATGCATTAGTACAATAAAGACTTCACTTCTTTATCTGTGGCTGTCAGTTTTAATTAATGTTTTGTCATAAATATTTATAGCCCACAGAAAACAAATGTATGACTCTTTAGGATTGAGATAATTATTCATAAATCATATTCTAAATGTATTAACATAATTCTTTCCCAGAGGCTTTGGCTTTTAATAAATGAATATTAAAATGTCTGGATTACAATAAATGTAATAGAAGAATCTTTCTAAACTGACTGAGTATGAGAGCTTTCCTTTCACTTATTCCACTTACTAGGTCTACCCTCAAGGCTTTTTCTTTATAAGCCTTGAAATATATTGCTTCTTTTGTTTCAGATTTCAAAATTAAAACTATAAAGTGTAAATTCTTACTAATAGAAAACCATGACCTAACATGCCTACACCACTTAAGACATGGATGCAGTAAAAGTATTCATAGGTCGGATGGGAGTTTCCAAATCCCAGGGGTTTAGTCTCATTTTTTTAACCAAAAAATACTTAGAATAAAACAAAAGACAATAATTTGTAGGTTGCAAGTCCCAGATCTCGTTTATTTATAAAGCAATAAATATTAGAAGCACAAATAAATTGCACGGGTGTGTAAACAAACTGTACAATGACTGAAGAGTTGGGGAAGGTTTGCCAGAAGACTCCAAGAAGCATATTGTCGTCATCCTGAGTGGGAAGTAAATTGAGGGGGGAAGTGCTTAGAAGCACTTGCGGTGTACAATGGATGGACCAGCTTCATCATACTCCTGTTTACTGATCCACATCTGCTGGAAGGTGGACAGAGATGCTAGAATGGAGCCACCAATCCAGACAGAGTATTTGCGTTCAGGAGGGGCAATGATCTAGGATAAAGAAAAGCAACAAAATCCTCATTTCTGAACAATGAATCCGTATCATCAGTGCTCATCATCAATCAAACCACTAGATACTTCCTTGAGCAAGTAAAGAACTTTTCTGTAACAGTATTGATCTTCAGCAGCTCTTACAATACATGTAATGAACTAAAAAAATCTGTAATCATATTCTCTTCTTTTCTAACACTTGCCGCTAACCAACATAATTATTCTGATTAAATGGAATTTCTATTCATTTTTCCATCAACTGTTGATCTCATTTTTGAATTGTTCCTATATCCCAGTTTAATGAAGTGGACATTGTCTCCACCTTTATCCAGATTTTATAACACAGAATCAAACTCCTTACCTTGATCTTCATAGTGCTAGGAGCAAGAGCAGTGATTTCTTTCTGCATGCGATCAGCAATGCCAGGGTACATTGTTGTACCACCTGAGAGGACGTTGTTAGCGTAGAGGTCTTTACGGATATCAATATCACACTTCATGATACTGTTATAGGTAGTTTCATGGATACCAGCAGATTCCATACCTTGAGAAAAACAAAAAAGACAGTAGGCCAGCAAATTATACAAGAGGTCTTCAGGAGACAAAACTGTGGCATTTCTCCTCATCAGTAATATGAACTTCTATGGCATTTTTTTGTAAAAATGCTTACTGATTATAAAGTGTTACAAAAAACTATAAAAAATAGAATTACGAAACTAACTTAGAAAATTAACATTATTTGTTAGAAAAGGTAAGAATCATAATGCATGTGCAAAGGCAAGAGACTCGAAATATACAGTAAGAGAACAAGTAGACATGCAAGATAAACTCATTTAGTATATGATAATGGAAAAAAGGTATCTGAAACAGAAAACTTGAGTATTAGTTTATGTCAGTCTCACTAAAAGAATTATTGGAATATAGTAAAGATAGCAATGAAGACAATAAAAATAGCTGAAGTAGAAATAAAGAAGACAATAGTAACTTCTTCAGTCAACTCAAAATGCAGTCTATTCTATTCAGAATCATCAAGGCAAGACATAACCACGACATGGAATAAGATATTAGTACTTGATGGTAAGAAAAAAGAAACAAGAAGCAAGTGTTTGTAGGTTGCATTTCAATTTATTAATTTAACAGGTGCTTCCTGAAAGAGCTGACACTGGATCCACACTAAGATGTCAGCTGATGAACAACTGCATGTATTGCTTGGGACTTAAGAGTATAAACATTTGCTGTATCCGTCAGCTGCGTGCACAACCAGCAAGGCTTACCATCCTGACCATGGCAAGGTTTAATTACAATGTATATAAATATACACACACCTTCGCTCCATGTCCTTCCCCTCTCTGACGCTTTACTTCTTCATGGAGAGAGATACTGTTTTGAGTGTAAGCCTTACAAATACAGCACTGAAAGCTTTCTTGCCATCAGTGACATAGAATCGTAAGATGTCTTGAGTTGGAAGAGATCCATACAGATCATGAGGTCCAACTCCTTAATGATGATATTATAACTGTATGTTTTATCACTTAAAAATTGTGGCACTAAAACTTGGTCTAAAACTTAAAACAAAAGCCCAGAACTCAGCTAATTACCAGATTGAGCTCACATCAAGCCCATCTTACAGGAACCAAAGGATCTAAATTATTATTTATTCATGTCTGATTTTGTGCCAAATTTAGGTAAGCAGGAAGAGAAGTGGGGCACCTTCCAAATCTTCTGATTCATTCATACCTCCTACAGAAAGGAGAATTTCCTGGGAACACTTACCAATAAAAGATGGCTGGAATAAGGTTTCAGGGCAGCGGAAACGTTCATTACCAATTGTGATCACCTGACCATCAGGCAATTCATAGCTCTTTTCCAGAGAGGAGGAAGAGGCAGCAGTGGCCATTTCATTCTCAAAGTCCAGTGCAACGTAGCACAATTTCTCTTTGATATCACGAACAATCTCACGTTCAGCTGTAGATACAGGAGAATCAAATCAAGCTTGGATAAGCACAATACTAGAGAAGATGGTCAGCCAAGAGAGACATGAGGATTTTCACAGCAGAGAAAAGCCGAAGGACTGACCTGTTGTCACAAAGGAGTAGCCACGCTCCGTGAGGATCTTCATGAGGTAGTCAGTCAGATCCCTGCCAGCCAGATCCAGACGCATGATAGCATGAGGCAAGGCATAGCCTTCGTAAATAGGTACATTGTGGGTGACACCATCTCCAGAATCAAGAACAATACCTGGGAGACAAATGTCAGAGAGCAGCTGGAATCACCTAGCAAATGCTTAGAGCCCTTAGACACGGGAAGTAGCAAGAAACACAACAAAATACAGGGGTTTTCAGGCAGTATAAAGTAGATTAATTCTTTTTCAGTCAGAAAGACCTTTCCAGTTCTTTCTGCCTTTGCTTGCCTAGACATTCCTGTTTGGCATGAATTTTCCCACAGAACAGTTGTTCCATACGTATTTTAAGCTAATCCGTAAGAGCAGTCTTCCACTGCTACTACACTGACCAACAAGAATATTTGCAGTAGTGACTGTCTTGCTCTGATAACGGGCATCTTTGGTCCACTTTAAACCCTTAAACTGGCGTAACATTTTTGTAACTGCAGTAACCCTACAGGAATGTCTCCTCATTTGGGCCACAACAAGCAGTGGCAGAGTCAGTTCCCTGGTGGCTCTCCAAAAGCAATGCAGATTGTCTGTGGAGAGAACAATGTGGGCCTATTTCATACTGGCTTTTATGCTACTCTTACTGTTAATTGCTATAAACTAAAAATACCTATTACTCTGTAAATTTGAATGAGTTATGGTGTGTTTTCCTGTTTGGAATGGGAAGGAAGGAGAGTTCCTGAAAGGAAATAGAATCTAAATGGTGTTTGTTTGTTTATTTTACCTGTTGTACGACCAGAGGCATACAGGGACAGGACAGCCTGGATTGCCACATACATAGCAGGTACGTTGAAGGTCTCAAACATTATCTGGGTCATCTTTTCACGGTTAGCTTTAGGGTTCAAGGGGGCTTCTGTGAGCAAAGTAGGGTGTTCCTCAGGGGCCACACGGAGTTCATTGTAGAAGGTGTGGTGCCAGATCTTCTCCATGTCGTCCCAGTTGGTGATGATGCCGTGTTCAATTGGATATTTCAAAGTAAGGATACCTCTTTTGCTCTGAGCTTCATCACCCACATAGGAGTCTTTCTGACCCATACCAACCATAACACCCTAAGAGAAGAAAACATAGAAAAGCATTATTTGAAGAAGACAACATCACAGAGCCCAACCAACCACATCAAAGACAACTGGCATGAAGCTGAGTCAGGGGAGGTTTAGGTGGATATTAGGGTGGCTGAGCACTGGAACAGGCTCCCCAGGAAAGCGGTCACAGCACTGAGCCTGAAAAAGTTCAAGAGGCATTTGGACAATTCTCTCAGACACAGGGTGCAACTCCCAGGGCTGTCCCATGCAGGGCCAGGAATTGGACTTTGACAATCCTTGTTGGCCCCTTCCAAGCCAGGATATTCTATGATTCTGCAATTCAAACCATGTTATTTTCAAGAAAGGTCCAAGCAGTCACACCTCAGAAAGGCTGATTAGGAAAATAGATTTAATATCATTAAAATATTAAGTCAAAAGAATTTGAGGTGTTCTCATAAAATCTTTTTCCTTCCATCAGATGAACGGATTTTCCCTCATTTGTAATACACCTCTTATTTTCAATTGCTTCTTTCTAGTCCAAAAATTTGACTGGAAGTAAACTGCATAATATCACGAGCAGGAAAAGGAGTTTGTAAACAGGAAGATACAAGGGAAATTAGCATTCTAGTGAAGGAAGATATTCCATATCACTATGCAGCCTCAGCAGTAATTTATCCAGGATGAAAAAAATACAAATTGCAAGGGAAAAAAAAAAAAACGCATTATGAACTTTATGAACTTTTAACCAAGGAAATTGTAGGAGAAAAAGGAGGCATGGGGCAACCAAACAGGGAAGTTAAGGAAACACTGGCCAGACCTGGGAATGTATCATCAGTACTATCACAAGAGGCGAGCAGACGAGAGGGCAGGGTATTTGGGACAGGGCAGAAGAACTGAGGGAAGAGGAAAGTGGAGGCGAAGGCCTAGAGAAAGGGGGATGCTCTGTCCTGCCTCTGTATTTACCTGGTGCCTCGGGCGACCGACGATGGACGGGAAAACGGCCCTGGGGGCATCGTCTCCGGCAAAGCCCGCCTTGACCAGCCCCGAGCCATTGTCGCACACCAGTGCGGTGGTTTCCTCGTCGTCACACATCTTCGGAAAGAAGCACGGACCTGGAAAATAGCACGGTGGCACACTCAAAGCCCCGCGGGCAGCCCCTGCGCGCCCTCCCGCTCGCCATCCCGGAGGGCATCGCCGGCGCTGGAGGCGCGGATTGCTGCGGGGGAGCGGGAAATTTGAGTCGTCCCGGGAGGATGCTCCACGGCTCGTGGGCAGGGCTCTAAACGGGATCCATCAGCCGCTTTTTTCTCCGCGCTTTAAAAGCCGCCCCAGCTTGCAGGACGCTCAGTTAGAGCGTCATTAGTGGATCCCTCGGGCCGCAGACCGAAAAGGGAAGGAAAGCTTTTTAAATCGCAGAGATCTGTCCTGTTCCGATCGCTTCGCGGGCGGCGAAGGTCGCGCCGCGTCGGAGCGCGGCGGCCGGTGCTGCGCGGGGCGCGTCCCCGGCAGAAGCAGCGCTCAGCCGGCAGGGGCACTGCCCGAGCGCCCGCTGCACCCGCACGACCGGCGTCCGCCGCCCGGCGGTGGCTCCCATCCATCCCTCCCAAGTGTTCGGCGCCTCAAACTCGTGATGCTCGGGCTTGGCGGAGGGTGCGAGGGAAGCCGCAAGGGCGTTTTCTGCCCTGGCTTTTCATTTTTCCGCCGAACAAAAGGCCAGTTGAGCTCATATTTAATCAACAAGTGATGAGGTTACTTCGGTGCCAACAACTGAGGCTCCTCTCCTGCATGGAGGCAGCATCTGCTCTCTGTGTTGCCTTTGGAAGGAGCAGTGCACACTCAATTTCTTTTAAACTTTGATGAGCACATGTTGCAAAAATCACCCTTTTCTCTGCTTTTGGCTGACATCTGTAGCACAAAATGGGATGTGATAATTTATGTTAATATGCATATACTTAAACTCCTCATTTTTGCTCTTTTAATGCACACCAGATCAGTAAGAGATAGTGATATGTCTAGGGCAGAGGATGAGATATGGGAATAGCTTGGACCAAAAACAGCTATGGTATTAATGTAATGTGACAGTTGTCTTCCTGCTCAGTTGTTGAAACATCCACATTGATAATCTGTTCCAGCGGTGAAACCTAGAAAATCCGTGTGTCTTCAGGACTTTTTTTGTATGTTAAAAATAGAAAGACTGGAGAGGCATCCTTTGAGTGGGTTTGGCCTGGTATGTGAAAGCAGAGATTGTCAACTCATGTCCCAGAGAAACTCATTATAGTGTGGAGTACAGTGTCCTCCAGGAGCTCAGCTTGTAAACTGNTAAAAGCCGCCCCAGCTTGCAGGACGCTCAGTTAGAGCGTCATTAGTGGATCCCTCGGGCCGCAGACCGAAAAGGGAAGGAAAGCTTTTTAAATCGCAGAGATCTGTCCTGTTCCGATCGCTTCGCGGGCGCCGAAGGTCGCGCCGCGTCGGAGCGCGGCGGCCGGTGCTGCGCGGGGTGCGTCCCCGGCAGAAGCAGCGCTCAGCCGGCAGGGGCACTGCCCGAGCGCCCGCTGCACCCGCACGACCGGCGTCCGCCGCCCGGCGGTGGCTCCCATCCATCCCTCCCAAGTGTTCCATCCCGTCCCGTCCCGTCCCATGCCCCCAGAGCCTCCCCGCACGCCCAGCGGGGCTGCGGGTGCCGCCGCGCTACTCACCAAACCAGCACCGGCGGCGGGGGAGCGGCGGAGGAGACCCTGGGTGCTGGCTCGGCGGAGACGCCCAAATTTATACCCCCCGAGGGGCAGCGTCGTCCGGGCCCGCGGCGGGCCGGGGCAGCCACCTTCTCCTTATTTGGTCGGCTCCGCGCCCCTGAGCGGCCGCGCAGCCATGAATGGAGCCGGGCCAGCCCCGGCGCAGCGCGGCCGCCCGGCCCATGTAAGGCAGGCGCGGGGCAGCGCGGCCCCGGCCGCCGCATGGCCAAATAGGGAGCCCTGCGCAGCCCCCGGGGGTCAGCGCCGCCGGGCAGGGGCCGGGAAGGTGCCGCCGCGCCCGCAGCCCGGCTCGGCCCCCGGGGTCAGCAGCCGCCGGTGCTCCGCCGGGTGCGGCGCCTCAAACTCGTGATGCTCGGGCTTGGCGGAGGGTGCGAGGGAAGCCGCAAGGGCGTTTTCTGCCCTGGCTTTTCATTTTTCCGCCGAACAAAAGGCCAGTAGAGCTCATATTTAATCAACAAGTGATGAGGTTACTTCGGTGCCAACAACTGAGGCTCCTCTCCTGCATGGAGGCAGCATCTGCTCTCTGTGTTGCCTTAGGAAGGAGCAGTGCACACTCAATTTCTTTTAAACTTTGATGAGCACATGTTGCAAAAATCACCCTTTTCTCTGCTTTTGGCTGACATCTGTAGCACAAAATGGGATGTGATAATTTATGTTAATATGCATATACTTAAACTCCTCATTTTTGCTCTTTTAATGCACACCAGATCAGTAAGAGATAGTGATATGTCTAGGGCAGAGGATGAGATATGGGAATAGCTTGGACCAAAAACAGCTATGGTATTAATGTAATGTGACAGTTGTCTTCCTGCTCAGTTGTTGAAACATCCACATTGATAATCTGTTCCAGCGGTGAAACCTAGAAAATCCGTGTGTCTTCAGGACTTCTTTTGTATGTTAAAAATAGAAAGACTGGAGAGGCATCCTTTGAGTGGGTTTGGCCTGGTATGTGAAAGCAGAGATTGTCAACTCATGTCCCAGAGAAACTCATTACAGTGTGGAGTACAGTGTCCTCCAGGAGCTCAGCTTGTAAACTGCTCCGTGTCTGCCTGTGACACAATTCTGGGATGCAGGGGGAAGAGTTGAGGTTTGTGACAGAAGGGAACGGTGAGATTCAAAGTCAAGAGGGGAAAACTCAAGTGGATCAACTGCTTATATACAGGTCCAGTTAATGAGATGCCATGCAAAGGCTGGCAGCCATTACATGGTTATATACATCTTAAATTAGGTAGAAGGAAAGAACTTGTGAATGCTACACAGCTGGCAGTCTGGGGGCTTCGAGAGGTGCTGGTGGAAGAGCAATCTTTGCACTGTGGTTTGGCTCTGACAAAGTGTGTGACAACTGGAAATCGCAATTTGTTTCTAAACGCCCAAAGGGGGCGTCAGAGACCCTCAGACTTCAATTTCTTCTGAAATCAGAGATTGTGGAATCGGTTTCTTTGTTTCTAGCACAATTAATGAGGTGGTTAGCTCCACCCCAACCCCAGTTTATCTTGGGTTTGTGCCCAATTATGACACAACTCTGAAAGAGATGGTAGCAGCAAACTTCTTGGACATTAATAGCTCCTGCTTTTCTTTAAATGCCTCCAGGAAAGAGAACCCGTTCCAGGTGAGACACCATTTGTGTACACAGTTGTGTATGTATATTTAATACATGACTATATATAAATATATATGCACATATATATTATATATGCATGTGTACATCCGTGTGTATATATTTTTTTTATATATATATTGCGCTTTTTTTTTNTTTTTTAGCTACTTAAGAAAGGCTATGTAGGACTCTGAAATGCAGTGACCTCAAAAGGTCAAAGCAGCAAATTGCAAGGGTTCAATGCCTGCTCATTGGACAAACTGCTCTGGACAAACTTCGTCTCTTTGTTTGCTTTGTCTTGATGGAAAATCAACCAAAATCAATACTGGTGGGATAAGGACCCCAAGCAAGTATATATTTATCTAAATTGATCAGGCACACATAACAGAGATTTGGAAATATTTTGGTGATAGCGATCGCTATTTATATAAGAATTCATATATATGCAAGGATTTCTAAGCAAATACACCCTGGCACAGAGCACCATTTCAAAGAAAAAAAATACCATATGCTGCTTTCAATTTTAAAAAGTTAGCATATTTTACCCCATGGTAAGTTGCCATATATAGTTTAAATCTGCTTCTTTTTTTCTCTAGCACATCTTTTCTACAGAAACCATATAATGTGAGTGATTGAGCAGCTTCGCCAGCACTAGAGATTAGTTTACAATGTTATCTCAGCTGTTCCTCGGTTCAGAGGTGTTGCAGTATTTACATAGAAGTCCACTGCTGATAGCTCCATTAAATTCCTCCCCAATCAGACTCTCTGACACATCCTACATTCCCTTGGGCTAGAGAGAGACAGACTCCTGAAACTGAGACAGAGCCAGCCCCCACTGAAAAATCGACAAAACAGATTGTATTTTCTCGTTTACTTTCTAACTAAATTTTTGCTTTCTCTACTATCTCCTCAAGTTTTACATTTCAAATCCAGCAGGACTCACAGTTAGGATCCTGATGCCCTTGAGAGCTCATCAATCCCCACACCAACACACTCCCAATATATTGCAAGGTCAAATGAAAAGGGTACCACACAACATACATAATTCCAAAATATCACTTCCTTCCTCGGAGCCATTTGAAAATTGCCCAGCTAAAGCTATTCCTTTGGCCAAAATAATTCTGTTTTATGCAATAAAGTGTTCTTATAGCCTCAAGTAGATCAGAGAAGCAAACAGAGAAGCAAAAACCTACTGAGGTATGTTATGCAATGTCACCTACAGGAAAAACACTCTAGCGCTGACTGACCAGGGTGCCCACATGCAGTGTACATTTCTCATGGCTTAGCTGTTGGGACTGACCCCAGAGACAAGGGAAACACAGGCAGTACAGGGTGCTGGAGAGCAGACAGATCTGCAGTGGACGTGAGCTGTATGTCCCGAGAACAGCCTGAACACACAGGAGCATGAAGCCTCAATGTGTGTGATTATTAATAGGAAAGCAAAATTAAATATATGTAAATCTGTATATATAGAGAGATGTATATATATATATGAGACAGATGCATATAGGCAAAACTGGTTGTGTTATTCAACCAACAAGACACCGTTGTGACTGCAGCCAAAATCGTAACATGAGCCCTAACCTCTTCATGGTAAAAATGTGAAAAAAATATCACACTGATCTTATGATGCCTAGAAATCCTCAAAACTGCTATTCAGCTTTTGACTAAAAAAAAATAAGAAAGCTTGAAAATACAGCTATGATTCTTTAAAATCTTTAAAGCATAGAACACTTATTACGGCAGATTTCAGATTATTTACAGTAGTTAGCAATGCATTCAGAAATTGCAAATGTGTACGATCAGATCCTCCCTGTATTTTTTAGTTCAGCCTTTCAGATTATAATTTTTTTTCTGTAAATTTCCCAATAAAATCAATACATTTTTTATAGCATACCAAACAATTTTGTACACAGTATACTCTGACCTAGCAGATTTTAGAACAACTTCTCACTTAAAATCTGCTATTTCTAAATCCAATGGATGCTGACATATAATATCTGTCCTAGCAGAGAGCCAAATGTTACCTCTCTTAAGCCTCTGGCCACTGTAGTCTTTGAAAGAAATCTTACATTTTTAAGAATAGGAAGAAAATGCCATTCTGACAGGTTTTCTTTTGTCTCACAACAGCTGTTTGGAGCTATATGGTCTTTAGAAATACAAGCAGCATTGCAGCAGAGTCTTGTTGATGGGCAGAAGTCCTGATGAGATGAGAATGCCAAACACGCAATATATGATGAAAATCACTGTCATGAAGGAGTCACTGTCACAAAGGAGCCATGTGTTGTTATCTGTGTCTGTGCAGTTATGAATCTCTGTGTGTATGCAGACATACAAAGAGAAGCCAGAGAAGGCAGTTCTGCAGTCACCACAAATCTGAAATTATTCCCTACTGAACTCTTGAACCTTCCAGGTAAGAAATCTTTCTCCTAGAAGAAAGTCTACCAATTTAATAATCACACAGTCTGGCAAACTTTTCCAGAGAATTCATTGTGTGTTTCCCTTGCTCAGTTATACCTCATCCACCCTCGTACTAGCCCATGTTTCATGCTTAATAAATTCCTTCTTCTCAGCATTTAAACTCTTCACATAATTACAGGCTGTTGTCATCTCTCTGCATCTTTCTCTCACTCACTCATGTACTGCTGCACTTCTATAATTAACCTAAAACATCTTAAGTGTGAGCTGAAAGGGTAAAATCATGAGGTGGGCACTGGCAGTCAGAGATGCAGCTAGAACATCTTGTTATGAAGCTGAGAGGTTCAGGCACTCACTCCACTAAGTGGAGGTGAGTGGCAGTGAAAGGAATTTGTGCTTCTAAGTCTCTCACTCTGCAGAAGTATTATTTTCCACAAGTCAGTTCCAAAGAAAGGATGAGATTCTCACATCCATTCTGCCCCCTTTGCAGAGCTCAGAGCGTGCCGGGAGGTCCTGTGTGCCTGCACAGGAGGAACGCCTTGGTTCCAGGAGGGCTGTGCCTCTCTCAAAGCCAGCACGTGGCAGGCAGGGCAGGGTAGGGCTCCAGCATTTCATAGCATGAGGACCAGTCCACTCTGAAATAAAACATTGCCCAGCGGAACTGCTGCAGTTTGGGCTGCTCAGGCTGTCTTATGCACTGAGAGAGAGGGAGTAGTTCAAGAGGACGGAAAAATGTCCACAACACTTCAGCTATTGCCAGCATGTATCTAGGTTGGAAGTCCTGTGCAGTGTCTGAGAGATCTCTGATATACTTTAGAAAGCTGATAAAGCACTATTTCTATCAGTATTTATGAGTCTCGTTTCTACTGTTGTTGTTGGGTTTCTTCAGTCAGAAAACACACCTGACCTAAACGTCAGGAAAGATGGAATATGAAGAAAAGCTTGGTGTATGTTTGCTCAGTGTCATATAATCATAATTTGATACTTGATGAGTCTCTGGCTGCTAGTACAGTATCAATATATAACAATTCCAAAGACAATGGCTGATTACTATATGTACTAAAGACAGTTTTACAATACCTTATATTAGGAATATTTCCAAAACCCATCAGTGCTAAAGGCTAAATTCTGCCCAGTTAAGTGAAATTTGTGATTATTTTTATTTAAATTATATTTCCTTCTTATATATGACTGCAAAAAGCTCAGATTAGCAGAATGATCACTCAGGAAGTGTAACGAAATTACATGGGACCTTAGCAGATATTTAATTAGTATATACATTAAGTAGATTTATACCTAGATATTTAAAGATGACAAAGGAGAACAGTGAGAGAGAGAGAAAGAACACAAAACATACTCAGAAATTTGTAGAGAAAGGCACTTCCTCATCAAGATTTATGTCTCACTCCACCTTCAGTCTCCTCCAAGATCACTGCACTTTTGGATTTTTGCCATAGATTCCGCACTTGTCATGTTCTATAGAGAGTGATAAGAATTTCATAGCCTATCTATGAATTGTTTTGCAAATTTAGCATTTTGAAAACTGCTACCAGACCAGTGCCATGAGCAGATGCAAATCCATTACCAGTGGTGTTGTTTCCAGCACGCTGCCGTAACTTCCCAGTGTAGTCAAGTTCTCTAGGGTAAGTCCTTCTGCAAGCTCTGAGTCACAAACACCTCTGGTAGTTCATGTTCAACTGAGTGGTGTGGTTGACACATCTGAAGGATGAGATGCCATCCAGAGGGACCTGGACAAGCTCGAGGAGCGGGCCCATGGGAATCTCATGAGGTTTAACAAGACCAAGTGCTGGTGCTGCACCTGGGTCAGGACAGCCCCCAGTATCAGCACAGGCTGGGGATGAACAGATGGAGAGCAGCCCTGCCCAGAAGGACTTGGGGGTGCTGCTGGGTGAGAGGCTGGACATGACCCAGCCATGGGCACTCCCGGCCCAGAGAGCCAAGGGTGTCCTGGGCTGATCCAAAGCCCCATGGGCAGCAGGGAGAGGGAGGGGATTCTGCCCCTCTGCTCTGCTCTGCTGAGACCCCACCTGCAGTGCTGCATCCAGCTCTGGGGTGCCAGCACAGGGAGGACATGGACCTGCTGCAGCGAGTCCAGAGGAGGGACACAGAGATGATCAGAGGGCTGGAGCACCTCTCCTATGAGGAAAAGCTGAGAACTGGGGTTGTTCAGCCTGGAAAAAGGAAGGCTTTGGGGTGGCTTAATTGTGGCCTTCCAATACCTGAAAGTAGCCTACAAGAAAGATGGAGAGGAGATTTTTAAAGGGCCTGGAGTGACAGGACAAGGAGGAATGGCTTCAAACTGAGAGTAGGTTTAGATTAGACATTAGGAAGAAATTCTTTTAATTTGAAACTAAAGGAACCTGAATCCACCAGCTGCTGCAAAGTAGTGCGTGAGTTTCCAGATTGTTTCTCAGCTGCCTTTTAGTTTTCCAGAATCAGAGACAGCTGTCTCATTATTACAACAAAAGCAGCAATTAAAAAGTCTATTTTAATTGCATTCTTACTAAAGAATTAACCTTTAATAAATGAAACCATCAAGTACTTGCTTTCCTGTTAACCTCTCTACATGCATTTGCTTGTACTGGTGAAAGCAGGAGGACCAACATTTCTTAATCTGCACAGACAAAGGAGAGAAGGAAGTAATGCTTTCCAGATGAGAAGCTAAGCTTCAGCAGGATATTCACATTGGAAATTAGCAGTTTATGTAAGAACTGAACCCTACTGCTGAAGACCAATTCTGCCATTGAATAAGAAGCACTCCATTGCTCTCAGATGTGAGTACATAAGATTTTCTGAATCTGTGGTGCATGTGGAGAGTTTGCTTTGCCACAATTCATAGACATATCTTTCTAAAGAAATGTTGTGCTACAATACCCATGGATTCTGCTGATGCTGTTGGGAACACAAATATATCTGATGAGTCTCATAAAATCATGATGGTTCCCACATACAATTTTGCAAACCTGTGATGTGGTTTAGATAAAAACATCTCAGTTATTAAGAGAGGGTGTAGCTGCACCAGGTTTCATGGAGTTGCAGTAAGTGGATCCAGGGGTAGAATTGGATGATGCAGAGCCTGGCTTGGAACTTTCTGGAAAAATTATTTATCTTGCTAGAAAACCAAAGCTCCCTCAAATACATTTACCCCAAAAGTTTGCTACTCCATTTTTCAAAGAATACTCTCAAGTCAGCTCATTTCACTTTCTTACAGTTTAAAAAAGAATCCAGAAAGCTACAGACTTACTTTGCAGAAAAACACTATCTGAATTACAAAAAAAAAAAAATTTATTTGATGGAAACAATTTTTTCCTAAATTTTGTTTCTAAGTGTTTTCAGGATTTTTGTCCTCTAGACAAATTCAGTGGAAGAATTATGTTTGCCTTGCTATTTTCAAAACATGAAAAATTATCTCAAACATAACAGTTTATTAAACAAAGCTAAAACTCTGATAACCAAAATGAAAGTCCTCTGGAATCTTGCTGACCATTAGATTCCCTTGGAAATTGAGCAATTAGTAATTAAGCAACTAGCTATAAGGTTGAAGAAGCTTTCACAAAGTTACCTTATAAGGAGAGTTTATGTAACATAAAAAAATCCTGTAAGAGTAAGTTCACGTATCGTGATTGCATATCATGTTACAAATGCAAATTTTGTCCAGCTTTAGCCATTCATTTCTCCTTATGCCCAGTAAGAGGGAGAGAGAGATTGAGAGAAAGAGAAAGTATAAGTCAAAAATCTACACTTAGCAGTGAAGGAATTGTTATGTAATATGGGTGCCATTTTCTGAATTTTCAGTCAGCCACTGGATCACAAATTTTACTTTCACAGGGAACCTATAATACGGCTACCTTTTTTGTGCAGGTGTGGCTTAAGCTTTTTACCAGATTTTATCAATAGTTACTTGCATAGTGTGTTTTATAAAGAACACCCAAATATTTACAAAATCAATATCCTTCAAGGAGCTGTCTTCAGTAATGCAATCTTAATTCCAATCCAGAATTTCCATAATGCATTTAGTACAACTAATAAGAATCCATAGCAGACTGTCGTTTTTCATTTTACCCATTATAATATGTGTAACACTATAACGGTACTGACAGACTTTTAAGATCTCAGAGAGCATTTACTAAGCTACTCCTATTAAGTACCTACAGGCTAAAAAGAAAATACTACAATTAAAAGACAGAGTGAAGGGAGAATAGCAAAAACACACTCTAAGTCATTATAGCACGCTTGGCGATGGAAACAGTTTCAGAGGATTATAAGGGGATTACTTCCAGGGTTTAATAATTTTCTAAATAGTATTCTAGAATGACAGCAAGAAATGTTTTCTACCAGTACTTATTTTGTCACTTATTTATTCAAAGTCCGAACTACAAAAAAAATATAAGTCAGGGTCTACCTCATTTTTCTTGTTAAAAGGCCCTGTTTTATACAAGACTAAGTATTTACCAAGACTTCATTAACATGATAGAAAACGAGGCATTTCTGAGTTAATTGTAGAACAGAATGCTGGATTTTCAATGTATTGGAATAGTTTACTTGAGTTACTGTCATCCTTAACATAGGAAGATGTGTTACTGGTCATCAAACTTATTTGTGCCTGATACAAAAACGTTTAAAATTCAAATTTCAATTAGCATTTTGTATAAAGCTGTCCAGCGTGTACTACAGGTAGGAGTTGTGGACAGCAGCAGTAGAATTTTCCATTTAAAATATTGTTGAGGCATAGGTAAAATTTCTATTGATTGTCATTCATCCTGTAAAGAATTGATGAACAGGAACTATTCTAAGCTTGGGAACAATGATCCATTGCAGGTGGGGGGCTGAATCATTGCAAAACCCTGGAAAACATCTGAAAAAAAGGGTCAAAACTGAAAGGTTAAATGCATATTTAAGGAACAGGTAATCTACCTAAGATCTCAGTAATTCAAGATCAGAGAAAATACCAGATGGCATCAGTAAAATCTCACTGGCAAAAGTTCATCTTTTAAGTCAACTGGGAAATATGTTGCTGAAAATACAGTTTTAATCTGTTGCCTTAAGCACAGTAGAAGCTCAGGGAAAAAAGAAAGGTCAATTCAATGGTTCATAAAGCAATTATTTCCCCACAAAATATTTTCTAAAATAATACACATAGTACAACCAAAGGCAGTCACCACAAGGAAAATCTAAATGTTTTCCTACTTTGCAAAACGGTATCAAAACTACCAGGCCACAAGGCTGCCCTCAGAGGAATGGCTCTCATGAGAAGCAGCTAGTTACTCCCCAGTGCAAAATGTCTGGGAAAGACCAAGATACTGCATACGCACTTGACATAGCTTGACATGAAGAAAATTTCAGATATAGCATACTGCATTTCCAAATGAGATTAAATGGCCTTAGGACAAAGGATTGGGCAAAAAATAGTAGAAAAGAATAGTTACTTGCTGAGGGTTCCAAGTCATCTCACATATTGCAGGCGGAACCAACACACACTTGTGCCAAATCTCTAGATTCCTGCTGAGTGAGAGACAACTAAGAATTATGTATGCAGCACCTCCAGCCTACCTTACATGTAGCACACTACCTATACTTTTTTGAAAGTAACTGTTAAAATCTATGATGCTTTCAGAAAATACACCATTTTAAAGGTAAAGGCCCTAAATACAGAATCTCTTCAGAAATATAAGTTTTTTCAAAGCTTTTGGAAACTGAAAGGAAATACTTTGTCTTCTGTAAGACTCATCTGCACTGTTTCTTTTTTCTGTCATTCATGGTCAAGCTGATTCCCAATGAAGACCCTATGACAACTCAGGTGAAAATTATCTAAATGTCTGCTGTAAGAATTAAACTATTGCACTAAGAATGCAGGTTCTAAGTACTCAAGTGGAAGAAAAATGGCAATTAACTACAGGAAATTCAGAAACATGGTAAGTTTGAGAGAAAATCTTTAGAAGAAAGCTTAAGGAGTTCATACAAACCACACCAAAATTCTTAATAAACTCTCATTGATTTTACAGGCTTTGGAATAAGCCCAAGAAAAGTTGTCTATGTACATTGCTCTCCTATCAAATTAAGAAGGACCCAATAGCTATTTATAGTTAAATAGAAGGCATAAATGCCCAAGGATAAAGAAATATTTATTTGGTAGAACTATAACTGGCATATTTACTCTGGCCATTAATTATGAATCATTGTGTACCCTACAAAACTGTTAATTTAGGTTGTCACCTTCAAAGGATACTGTAGGAATTCAAACCCCAGCAGAAACTGGACTATTCATATTGAACTAAGCAACTAACATATTTTGTTGAGTCAATTTCTATAACACCAGGAAGAAGATGAATTTCCATACAAGCATAAAATTAATTCAAGCATAAAATAAATAATAGGATGAATATGGAAAATATAATGTCTAAATGTATCCTGATAATTCAAACAGTTGGCCTGGAAGCATATAAACTAAATGAGGTCTCAAAACCTGAACGTTAAGAGAAAAAGATTGAATATGCACTGTAATTACAGTCTTGGGTTAGCTAGGACCCTGCCTCTGTCCTAAAGTTTGTAGTCTTCTGGACCTTCAGAGGTCTTCCAGTTTGATATAGCTAAGGTGTTCATGCTTCTTAGGGAAATTTAAACTCCCAGAATTCCTGTGAGGCTTCTATGCAATAGGCAATGAGGTACAGGTTAAATGACTTACTGATAAACAGGAAATAGTTGATCAATCAGAAAAAGAAAAATTCTTCTTAGAAGTACCACTCCAGTGTTTTAAGCATCAGTCCTATATTCCTCAAATTTTCTAATTATCCCCCATTCCTACTAGTGTCTTGGGGCATGCGATTTTACAGATTACTTTAACATGATCAAATAGTTGTCAATATTAAGAAATTCTTTTGCTAAGCCATATTTTCCAAGCTGATCTGCTTGAAAGCCCTAGAAAGTTCTGCTGGTTTCAGCAGTTATACCCACCTGAAGCCAAAGAGGAGTAAGATTCTGAGCTCAATTATTAATAAAAAGAAAATTAAATACTGGAGGCCTTACCTTTAGGAAAATTGTATCTGCAGTATTCAAATGAAAAGAAAAAATAAAATCTTGAGCACAGAAACACAAGGGGTTTGAAAACCACACCTTAACATATATTCTTGGGTTTACCTCCTGCTTCTGGAACTGTTGGAAGAATGTAGTAGGATTTAAAAATGTTACCACTGCCAAAACAACCAATATGAAATCATAGAAGATTAATTACTTAGCATGGAAAAAATCATGTGAGATAGGTAAAGTCTAAAAGGAAAACTAAAGGAAGAAATCATCCTGGTTCTACATAGGACCCCAGAAATTTGAGTTAGGGAAAAGAATGTTACAAAAGGTAAATGCTGGGTAGATATATCTGCAAGTAATGTTTCAGTAAAGTCAAACATGAGGTTATTGCTTTTGAATGCTCATGACTTTGAATGGACTTTTATTTGTAATACAAATTCATTTAAATTTTCGGATGCAGCATAATTTTACTTCAGGCTCCATCAATTATTTATTTTCGTGCATCATTACTCTTACAAGAAACTGAAGAATTACAAAAACAGTGCTTGTTTAGTAATGGCCCTTAGATACATTGTGGGAGATTCTGGTTGTGGGTTTTTTGTCTTTCCGTCATTAAAGAACAGAAGAATATTGGTAAAAAAGAGCAGTGGTGCTACTCATCCTAAGGTACCTGCCATCATTCGGAACAAAGCCCTTCTATAGTCAAAGGGAGATAGTTTCCCACTATAGAATTGCACACTAATAATGCAGAGCTAAAGAGTCTCTAATACTAGCACAGAACTGTTTCAGAAGTTCTGCCAGAAGGAGGTTAAAAAGAGTTTTGTCACGCTACCTGTAATGAAGTAAGTATGGTCTGGTTTCGAACACAAGATTTCTAACCTAGTAGGAGAACTGTAAATGAGCTTGTGTAAGAGGGTGACTGGCTTGTAAATGCATTTTATTGTTTACTTTGAAAGGATGGGCAAAAGCCACAGAAGAAAGGTTAAAAAGTGGAGAAGAGGAAGATGAAAGAAGAGGAATTATTGTTTCAACTAACTCTACTGCTCTTCTTACTATTCTGGAGCTGTAACAAAATCTGCCTCCTTTATCAATTATGGGAAAAACAACAAAAAACTAAAAGCACTTATGAACTCAGATGTTCTTTGGAAAAAGTGCATTTGGGGTTACCAGTGCTTGTTTTAGGAATATGTAGAACTGTGGGGTCCAAGTGGGATGCAAGGACCCAAGGGGGTGCACAAGAAAATCCACTGGGGTGCAGGAGGAAAATATTCTTTGTAGTATTAAGAGATAAAATCAAAACATATTTTTATAATTGTTTTTTCATCTTTATCTCATTCACTTTCTAATTTTGTCTTTTTATATGTTTTATAGTGTACAGAATTTGTTATTACAGAATCATTCATATATAAGTTATACATTAATAAATATACATAGAGTGGGTGTGCCTAGTCCAAAATTTTTACTGACAGAGGTGTGCAGTCAGAAAAATTTGGAGACCATCAGGGTAAAACACTTAATGCTGGAGGCCCATTCCAACAAGGAAATAATAAACAATGGGATGCAGTCCAAAATGTGATCAAGGATGGCTGAACAAGTAAACTTAATAACATAAGGTTTAACAGACTGTGATCCAAAACACAACACAACAAAAAACCAAAACACAACAACACAAAACAAAATGCAACAACCCCTTAAGACATACTCAGCACAAGGAATTCAACAACTGTTATATCAAGCATAAAAGCAGCTTTTTAAATATAAAAGGGACTTTAACAAAGTAAAGAGTGTAATGGAGAAGGTAGAAAACATCATGAAGGAAAATAAAATCAATTAACGAAACCTCAAATTAAAAAAATTATCAAAAATCTTACAGGAAAGAAAAAGGATGCAAATTATGATGAACTAAGCAAAACCCCATGAAAAATAGGAAAAATGGAGGAAAGAGTTAAAGAGAATAAAGTTGGGTAGCAAAATAAGAGTGAAAGGAAAAAGACAAGAATGGAGGCTATTCTGGCAGACATCCACATCTGTCTTGATTGGTGGGCTCCAAAACTCAAAAGGGTTTAAGCAATCATCTACTAATTTTTAATTTTAGAGAGATGGGGAGGGAAAAGCAAATTGAAGAGGTGCTCACGGGGATCCCTCAACATTCTAATTCCCAGTGTACTTCTCACAAATCCTTCTGGGACTGTGTGGCACCACAGACACAGCCTTGGCACACTGGTACCCTGTGGATCTGTAACTGGATGTGTAGCAGAAGGGACATGAAGAGCCAACCAGCTAAAGCTCCAGCACTCCCAGAACGTACCTGCTAGGCTTGAGCAGTAACTTGAGGATGTTTGTACAGAAGGCTCCATTTTACCAGCCAGTACAATCACTGTTGGAGGTCACACAGTAACATTTATGATTGAGAAGGTAATCTAATTACAACACTGATTTTTAGAAAGTGCATTTCTATGCAGAACAAAAAGTAACCGCATACAGACACTTCAAAATCAGCTTTCAACAAAAAAATCGGATTTTTCAGAAGTTTTTCTCAATTCTGTTTAATTATTGTGAAGCTATAAAATAGGGAGAAAAGAGAAAATATCTGAGTCATTCTGTCTGTGCTAAACTAGTTGAACAAAAAATATGCTTTCATCCCAGCACCTAGAAGCCAACCTACAGGGAGTCCATCACATTAACCACATGCTAAGTTAAGGGTTTGAGTTTGGGTGCATTTATTTCTCTTATTTTTAATAACAAAAACACTTACTATGCCCAATCTAAATCTCATATTTCCACCTTTTATATTAACATGAAGGGTAGATGAATGTTTAATATCTAAGTTTTATCCTTCTGCTCTGCCCTAGCAGAATTCACAGCTCCCATGTTAATACACAGGGGAAGTTAAATGTTTCAGAGAACAGAATCAGCAAAAAACTCCCAGTGAATCACCTCAGTCAGCACTGTGTTTTCTCTGATCTTATCCTCTAAAATATTAAATTTCTCCTGTGTATCATCACCCAGTTCGGCATAAGATGATGCTTGAAGGTTGAGGCTAACTGAGGACAAGGGTATTTCTGAAATACCATTCATCTTCAAAGCTTAGATGCTCTTTTTTGCCAGTCTGGATTCACAGCCTGAAACCACTTTCTAAAGTCTCAAGAATGCATCAGTTATGGCCAACTTTATTTTTCAATGGCTTTTCAATTGCAGTGCTTATTCATAAATAGCATATGCAATCCTTTTGTCTTCCTACTGAGGTAGAAATATGTATCACTACCTCCCAGAAGCAAGCTCAAGGCAGTTCTAGGCAGAGGCTATTAGAAGAGTAATTAGGGATAACCATACACAGGATTGAATCTCTCACTATACCCTAATGATTAGGTGCACCCTCAAAAAGAGGTAATGAGAGATATTGGGGGTTGTTTCTCTATCCTTCCCTTTCAGTACTTATCTAGTAACTGCATTACATAAATTCTGTAAACTGGCCTTGGAGATGATTCTTTAAACTGTAGGCTGGAGAAGGCGGACTCTGGTTTCCTCAGGCATTTTGCTGTAACTTTCTTCACCACAGAGTTTTCCAAGGGGCCTGAAGAACAAGATGATACATTAATCTTCACCTGTGAGAAGCTCTGGAATAGATTTGATTAAAATTAAAGTCCAAAGCATCACACCCATAGCATGTCCCTGTAGTACCCAGAGTGATGCCAAAACCCCCGCTGAAGAAAACGTATGGAGTCATTTAACTTCTACTTAATCAGTAACTGTAAGAGAAACATTCCTGAATTCAGGTTCTTGACTTTGCAAGCATGATATACATTCACTGAACTGTCTTTACACAAAGGTTTCAGTGAGATTAAAAAAAGGAAGCTGAAATTTGGAAGTGACACCATATGGCACCACAATGCTTTTTCCCCAGCAAAGCTGGTGTCTTTACTTTTACCAATATTACAGTAACAGGAGTAACAGGTTTCCACAACCATGCTGGAGACAAGTATCATTCCTGGGTGCATTGTTTTCTTCTAAGTCTTTCAACAACATCTCGTCAGCCCTATAACCTCATTCCTACTTACATTCAAGTCCTCAATACAACCTTGGCTGCTCTATCCTCCTGTTTTCAATCTTTTCCAACTAATTAGGTTTTGACACTAAGTTCAAAACCTGAGAAATGCATATATATCTACCTTTTCCAAGTAAGCTACCTTCTCCAAGTACAAGGTATCATTACTCATCTTCAAAACAATAGCTCCTACTGTGTATTTTAGGAGACAAACCTCTGGACTGGTAAGGTTTCTGTGACGTGCTCAAAAGAAATTCGCACAGTTAAAAACCGAGAAAAGGTTGTTTAGACCTGAAAAGCAGGGATTAAGGGAGTAAATGATGAAATCCAACAGCCTACAGTTGAAAGCTTGTCTGATGCAGAACTGTCTCCATTGCCAGCACAGGAGCTTGCCCTTGCATGCGTTCTGAGCATGCTGCCTCCCCAGACACTCGCCCTTCAGCAACACTTTGCTTAATTCATCAGGTCCTATTAAAGCTGTGAGAGGAGAAAGGAATCCAGAGAGGGCACACAAGGCTATGCCTATGGGCCAGCCAAGAAACACTGGCACAATGAGGCAAAATAATCTCCACACTAAGCAGTTGCTGTCTGCCATCTGAAACCACTGACATGGAAAAGAAGGGTTAATTTTGACTGCAAGTGGATATAGAGATATATAGATAGAACTCTTTTGTTTGAATCTTTTTTTTTTTTGAGGGAGAGAGAGAAAGATATTTTCAGCCAAGAAAGATCTGTTTCCTCTATTTAAGAGAAGTCTAATTTAAAAAATACCAAGTTGCACATGCCTTCTGGGGTTTCTTCCTGAGGAAGAAAGAAAAATACCAGATTCACTTTAATGAGTAGCATTCTAGAATAGAACGACTTAGATGCAAACATTTAACACAGCGCTACAAGGTTTCAATGTCCCTTCAATGCATGATGAAATACGGCTATAGATGAAGAATAAAATTAATATGTGGAAGATAATACATTTGAAATATAATACGTTAATAAAATCCCAAGAATCAGACTACGGCTAGTCCATAAAGCTGCAGAATATCTCAGGTTGACAACACTGCTTATTTTCTGGCCTAACGAGGAATAGGTTGCACACAACTAGTAGCAGGTTAATTGAGTTTACATATCTGCCGGTGCTTCTCATTATCACCTACTCCCTGTGATGAGCTTTGAGACTATGTGCTTTATTTAACAGATCCATCAAGCCTATTATCCACCAAGACTATTAGCAGCTATCTCCCCAATGACTGAGATGCGTTGTGAGCTGTCAAAGTATTTTATTTCTGCCTTGCTCATTCTTTCAGCAGACTGGAAAATTGAAGATATAAGTATGATAACACCACACAGTCGAAAACACAACCTGCAGTTTTCTGATGGTCTTGTGAGAGGTCCAACAACTAAATAAACCTAGAAAAAGGATGCAATGGAAAAATAAATTATCATATCTAAAATACTGAGACATTTCTCAATGTTTCATTTTTAATAATTCATAATTGAGATTTTGTGGTAAAAATACAAACTGCTTAGGATATTCTTTTAAAATTAAAATCCAAGAACTCTATGCACTCTTGTTTATCAGATGACTGCTGTTAACTAGTTATATATACAGGGTGATAAAGGGGTTTAAACACCAAGAAGAGAGAAAGAGAAGCAAAAGGTAGGGTGGTAAAAAGCAGTATTACTCAGCCTAATGAGTGATCACTGGATGTTGTATAGTATTATTGACTTAAATAGTTTAGTCTAATTCAGACTTCAATGAAATACATGAACAATGCACAGGAGGCACCTCTTTAAAGTCACGACAGAGTAAACAATGACATGAAAAAGAACAGTAACTCTGGGTGTAGGGCCAACAGATAGAGTTCCATTTCTTCGGACAAGTTCTGATTACAAAGCACTTAAAGTACGACCAGAACGAACGTTTTCTTGAACAGTATAGCTTTACCTAGAGAGTGTTGCTCATGGACTGTTAATGGAAATGGATCAGAGAAGGGCTCAAAGAGAGGAAGGTGTGAATTAACTAGCTGAATTTTTACTGGTTTATGATATCATACTGTAAAGTACCCAGATTTTTCAGTTATGAGTAAAACCAGAAAAATATATGGAAAACAGCCTTCCTTGTCTTTACAGCACAGCTTTATGGCTTTTTAAATGATCAGGTTTTCTCCAGTGGGCACTCACTGAAGCAGGAAACCAAGGTGAATACAATGTTCCACATGAGCCTGTCTCCCCTCGTGTCACCTGAACACAACCAACCACACTGTAGCCAAAACACGGTCATGCCCACACCAGTGGATGTGGCCTCATCAAGTGGCTCCTGCCTCAGCAGGGCTGTAAGGAATGGAGGGTTTTCTGCAGACAGCAAACGTCTCTTGGGAACTGGGGCACTCCTAAGCCTGACATTCCCCAACACTCACACCTGTAAACCTGCAGCCATGGCAGAAAGCATCTTTGTGCTGGCTCATGAAATCCCAACTGGCGGCCGGGCCATCTGGAGCTGCTGGGAAAGGACAGAAGTGTGTAGAAGTCACCAGCATCAGCAAGAGAATGCACATCCCAAGAGGCATTGTTGGCTGCTCTGGCAAGGCCCTTGTATGTCACCTGCTCTGAAGAGCTGAAGATGCAGTTTCTAGCCTCAGCCATGGTTTGGCAGATGCATTTTAGTGAATACAATAAATTACTTCTGATCTCAGCTACAAAAAACATGAGGCAGGGAAACTAAAGATAGACCCTAATGCACGTGCATGCCATGTTTTGGTTAATGAAAACTTTGGGAGGAGAGACATGGCACACCTGGAGATATTAAAAATTAGTTCCTCCATTCCTTCCATGACAGGAATAGAAAAATAAGAAGGGCTAGAAAAGTCTTGCAGTGATCTTACAGAAAACTCCACTGTGACCACTGGGAAAGACTGTACTCTTCACGTCATTCATATGGCAAGAAGCTGAGTCAGGGGAGGTTTAGGCTGAATATCAGGAGAAGGTTCCTCACCCTGAGGGTGTTTGGGCACTGGAACAGGCTCCCCAGGGCAGTGGCCACGGCACTGAGCCTGACAGAGTTCAGGAAGCATTTGGACACTGCTCTCAGGCACAGGGTGTGACCCTTGGGGATGGTGCTGTGCAGGGCCAGGAGCTGGACTGATCCTTATGGGACCCTTTCAACCCAAAATATTCTGCGATTCTGTGAGTTTGGTATAGGCATACCAAAGAAACAGGAAACAAACAAATAGGAAGGAAAACATGTCCCAAGACTTCTATTCAAAAGTTTCTGCTTATATTCATTATACAAACATTTCCTCAAATCCTCCAATTTCCTTAATTTTGTCTTTGCCATCATTTTGCAAGATGACAAGAACAGCCTATGATTTCCAGGGAATGTTCAGTGCGTATTTCTGTTGGCGCATCTGGTAATTTTTTAAATAGCATTTAACAAAAGCTGTTGTATAGACAGCTTTTTGTAATTCAACTATGTTTATGCTTCAGAAAATTTTGTTAAAATTCACTTATACAATATTAAATCACGTCAGAGCAAAATGCTGTAAGATAGTCTAAGTATCTTCTTGTGGAAATATCTCAAAGAAAGTCTCTGCCACAAAATGAGCATTTAGTTTAAGAAAACATCTTATAGTCAATGTAAATATATGTTGATTTGAACTATGTCAACTTTTTTTTTCACAGTGTATATGAAAATGTGGGCTTTTTTCATAAATTTATTTTATCACAGAAGTTGTTAAACAAATATTTCGGTTGAAAATTTAAGTATACAGATACCATGATATTCACAGTTATGATGCTGCTGGCAGGCCTGACAGCTTGCCAGCTGAAATTTTAAACACACAGTCATCTTAAGCAAAAGAACAAATTTAAATAAAGAAATTGCACAGGACATAGCAAAATAGTGGCACTATATCTTCAGTCTCATATTTGCTGAACGGGCCCTTAATATTACTTGGAGATGGTTTGGTTTGTTTCTTCTGATAGAAAACAAACAAAATCTTCACTCTGAACATGTACCCACAGAAATAATACTGCGTAGTAGTGCTTAATTTCTGATTGCTTTTCCTAAACAAACTAGTTAAATAACTAACTAAATCTGTCTTCAAACGTCTCAGTTATGAATATATTCAAGATGTCCCAAACCTGGCTTCAAGCTAAAACAAGACAAGAAAGTATGGTCTTTCTTGTTCCATTGGGTGAGGGACTCCCCTATTTTAAGGAGATTTTAAAGGGTATCTGAAATGGTGATAGTCAAAAAACTTAATGAAAATATTGAACACATTCAAGTCTTTTCTCAGAATTACCCAAAAGACTGTTATGAATAATTATTTCTTGTCTTAAGCATATTCATTCTTTTTCATTATAATTTCTCAGAGGCTCACCTTGCTCTCCCAAATGCAAGTGAAGCTTAGGTCTTTCCCTTCAACTGTGTATTGCATGTGGTCATATCTAGACTACAAAAAGCTACAAAACTCATTCAGCAAAGTTTCCAAGCTGAGAAGAAGTTCCTATCAACAGCAAACTGAGGCAAAAGGCAGAGGGTAGGGGAAGATTCCCACTAAGGCTTTTCTGGTTGACTTGAGGAGGACAGCTTGGCTCTGCGGGCATCAGTGTGAGAAGAGTCACAAACACAGCCGCCTCCCTCGCTTCTCAAAGGAGAAAAGTAGCCTAAGGTGGAGACAGGTGCCAACTGGGAAAATATTTTATCAAAGCAGATGTATTTATAGCTCATTTAAAAGATCTTGCCAGAAGAAACACGGAGCTGTTGTTACATTCCTAAATTAAAGCTAAACCACTGAGGTACATCTTTAGCTTACTGCTACACATTACTGAGTATCTCCTCACACTATCCTCATGGCATCGTATGCACCTCTGATCTAATGGTCTCACCTGCTGCCTTCCAGGTCCCAGTTACTCACAGTCATGCAAGCCCCTACACAAAAGTCCGGGTAGCAATTTTTAGGACAAATTTATTTGTGTCTATATTTAGCATCTTTAGCTAAGGTCTAGGAGAACAAGATAAATACTCTTGACCCAAACCCTCATTAGCTTGGGTGAAACATGCTTTCCTCTAGTACTCTCCTTTGCTGGCAGAATTCAGAAATATAAGAGAGGGATTGCCTTCTCCACACCTCTTCCTCCATGGTACAGTAGCATTAGCAATAACAATAAATTACATTGGCCCTTTATTCCACTATATTCATTTTGGAACACTGTAAGGCATCATTTCTAAATGTAATAAAATAAATCCAAATAGAATAAATTTGCAGGACAAATCCTTCCAAGTTCTTTAAATTGAAAGGCTTCTTGCATATTTACAGAGAAGGAAAGCATAGGGACATATTCACTCTTAGTTCCTTATGATGAAATAATATCAAAAACCTGGTTTAAACTAATAATTTACAAAATAGGCTTTACCTTATATTTATATGAAACCTCAGGCTTCATACTGACAAAATGAAGCACATTTGTGAATGTAGTAAGAGATTCTCTTTAGTAAGAGATTTCTCTGTAGTAAGAGATTCTAGAATCAGCTTGATATGAATTTACCACTATACAAGGTATACATATGTACTTCCACTGATACTTGTGTTTCAGTTTAAAATATTTAAAATTTAAAATATTATACCTGCTGTATTTGCTCAGAATTTGTTTCCAATTTATAATGATTGTTTCAGCTCAGAGTTACAGGAAGGTAGGGAGCACTGAGATGAGTCAGGAGCAGCAGCTGTCCTCTGTGTCTCATCTCATTACGCAGCTCAGACTGACAGAACGCCAGTGGGTGAACACTGCAGGAGCAGGGAGCAATCTAGGACAACTGTCCCATCACTGAAGTATCTGTGTATGCAGGAGTAAGATTAGTTCATAGAACATTAGAGATCAAATGAGATAAAGAACTGAGCCTGTGAAAATTTCTTAGCATTTCTTAGCTCTGAGTAAAACTAGCAGGTGCCTGAAACATGGACAGTCTGGACAAGGAAAGAAACAGTATGATACTACACCTTTTACTAGGACAGGAAAGCAGGGCATTAAGGACAATTCCAAGAGCTTGAACTTCATGAAGATTATGGTGAATCACCCACTTCTGCAAAGAGGCTGGTCAGTTTTCAAAACTGGAGCTCAAGTGGTAGCGCAGGAATGGTTCAACATCCAAGCATATTGATCAGAGCTGGTCACAGTTTCATGTTTTCATTTTGTGTGAAACTCCAAATTTTAAATTCCTTTCAGTGCCAATTGGATCCACAAACAAAACAAAGCAACAGAAATTTTAAACAATCAAATGTGTTGGGATGTTTTTTTGGTGTGGGTGGTTTTTTGTTTTTTTATTGGTTGATTTTTTTGGTTTGGTTTTGGTGGTTTTATAATACTGCACCTTTTATTTTCTATTTCATCCCTTGACTTCCTAAAAACGTATAATTCATGTAAGGGAAAAGCACATTACTAAAGGCAAGTGCTTGAACAGTTTTTTATTTGCTATTTGTTTTAGAATAAGCAAACAATGAATTGCAACATTAATGTAACATTTTGGGAAAAGCATTGCCTTGGGAAAATTGTCATCACATCTAGAATCATATTATTTTCTAAAACAATATCCCACAGATGTTTCCAAAAAATGTAATTTATTTTCTGTTTGAAAACCCATGGTTCATCACTTGAAGCTTATGTAAATGGCATCTGTTGCAGCAGTTTAGATACAAAGTTATAATATAGAATTGAGCGGGATGTCACGGGCTCTGGCCTTGCTCTGCACAAGGTTTTTCACTACTACACTGGTAAGAAAATCCAGATCAATACACAGTAGGCTATCGGTGAAAGAACAGTCTGCCAAATAAGAACTCAAAATTTCCTTGAAGGTGAGTATGTAGCATTCTCCTCTAGAATCTGTATGAAACCACAAAACTTCTAGTTTCGTAGTTTCAGTAAATATTTCAATCAAAGACTAGTAATTTTCATTATACCTTCCTCATATGACAAAACATTATCTTTTCTGATCTTAAATTTAGCCATTATTAGGTTTAATTCAGAGGCAATATTTGGATTTGCATGAGTTCTCTTCAAACTTAGATCATACATTGCATTGCATATATTGCAATACGGAAGTTTTTTTATGTAGCTCTGATCACATTTCCAGGTGTTGTCAGCAACAAAGAGCAAGGCAACTTTTCCACAATTGGACTTTTCTTCATCCCAGTTAGTCCTGTTTCAACGTTCTTGTATGTGTCCTCAGCAGAGGAGGATTATTGGTGAGTTGATTTCTCCCCTCTCTGACTCAGCTTGCAAAACATGGTTTCATTTTAGAAAACAGGGTATTGCCCAATAGGACATGACTGCTGCTGCCAAAAATCACTCCGAAAAATAGGGCAAGCCTAAACTGTTGTGGCTTGTGGTCAGAAACAGAATCTTTGTGCCTCTATACTGAGCTTCTCCCTATCCACTTCTGCTGCCCCTGAACTACTTCCTTTCTTCCTGTACAGTAGTTAAGATACGTTCTGTCCCTAACGACTGTCCCATCTAAAAATAAGTGCTCTTGACACACAAGAGATGTCAGACTAGCACAGCAGGATGCTGAAGCGTCTCTAGATGCGTAGCAGGGCTTCTCTTACAGTGGGTTGCAGCAATTTAGGAATTCACACTTGATAAATCCAATAAGGGCGGCTTCTTTTTATCTCTTGCAAAATGGTGCCAGGACTGATGTATTCCTGATCCTTATTTGGCAATCCAGCTTGCTTCTTTTATGCTGTTCTCTGGAATCACAAAATTCTAGTGTTTGATTAAGCAAACATGCACTGTTCTTGTATATAACTTTTTCACTAAAATCTATAGACAAACTTTGTAATTGTCAGCAGCTGGCTCAACTTTTTGTTTGGGTCTACATTGTCTTAAAACATACTCGTACAGAAACATACTCTGCTCTGATAGTGTTTCTAAACCAGAAAGATAACGCCTGAACTCTGGAAAGTTTCTTACCTATAGCTGAAACAAATCCTCTTCAGCTTCTTTTTGAATCTTGTTTTCCAGATATAGTGGTACAGCAACAGACTACTCTGTATTACACTTAATTAATGCTGTTACTTGATTCAAATATCCTTGCCCTTGATCCTTTTTCAAGGTGAGTGAAAATCATAATGGAAGCTAAATGAAACACACTGTCTTAATAGCAACATATTACATTTATATTGGTTAGATTAAGCTAAAGCCCTGCCAGAGCAAGGCCCAGAGAGATGATCTGCCCTTGTTACCTACCATAAGACTGGGGGGAAAAAATCACTTTCTCAATATTGTAGTAGTGTTTAGTCTGAAATACTACTATTTAGAACTTGAGAGGGAGCAACTGCAATTATTGTTTCTCTCTCTCTTCTATTCTCTTCAATGTAGCAATTTTGCAGATGCTCATGTTTGCAGGTTTTGGAAGTTTGAGTACCGTACCTTTTCAGTTACTTCCCAAAAACTTAGGAAAATACATGAATTTGCAGAGGATACCTAGCTGAAAGCAGTTCAAGAATGTTCTTTTGCAATTTGCAATGGGAACAGCATTCTTTGAAAATATTATAGCATATGAGCATTATACACTGTTATTGGGCTTTTCTGGCAGGACCTGAGCAATCAATACTTTGAGAAAAAGGACTGTAAAAGAAATACACTTGAGAAACCACATAGCAAAGGAAGCACTAAGGGCCACAAAAAAAAGCTCCCGAAACTCCCACAAAAACATTCATTTTTGATTGACTGTCTCCTGAGAGGATTGCCATGTTTGGCAAAGGAAACTATGCTGTCATATATCTTTACAGCACTCACAGCTTCTTGACTGCTGTGGGCTGTGATTCACTTGTTGACCAGGACATTCACTTTTGTTTGCTTGCTACAAGATTTCAAGTGTTACCTACTTGTTTCAATAGAATTGTATGTCACCATGTTTATCCAGCATGTGATCATCACCACCTCTAGGTCTTCTTTTAAAAGAATTCAGTGATTTCAGAAAACTGGTCTCTCTTGTCCTGTCAGCAAAGCCATTCTGTTAAAAAAACCTAAACTTCTACTCCTCGTGAGAATACTTTTCTTCAGGATTCACAGCCTTTTACATTCCAGGAAATGGCAAGGTCCATTCCAGCAGGGAAGGGAAACTGCCAGTGCTCGCTTCCCCTCTGAAAGGAAGTTCGGTCCTACCATTAGAACACACAGAGCAGTACTCGGTACCCACTACTAAAGCAAATACAATGAAGGTTAGCAAAAAGTAACGGCCTTATCTTTGGAAGTTTATTATATATTATTATATTTAACATTATAGAGTATATATATTGTATGTCTCACCTTTATTACTGTAAACTGCTTATTGAGACCTCCAGCTTGTCCCTTCTTTTCCCCCTTGCTCCTGAATGTTTTAGTCCTGACTGACCCACCACCTTTGCCAAGCCCTTTCAAAGTCCATACAGACTAAAGGAAAAGCAAACCGTGCTCTGAGAGTGTTACCAAGGCATTTTCTTTGAAAACACCAAAACCTGCACTTACTGCATTATTTCAGTCCCAGATGGAAAATGGCCTGTATTTATATAGCATTATCTCAGCTATATAAGGATGACAGAATCCAAAGTAAATTGCTCTTTACGTGTCTTTTTCTGGCTGTTACAGAAATGAACAGGACATAGCCTTACAGTACCATTTTTACATTAGCACTACATCAGCATCCAAGGGTTGAGCTGCTTCTAAATCAGTCTCTAAGCAAGTCTGGAACGTCATAACGAAGTTGTTTTACAGGCTCAGTGTAAGAGGAAAAACCCTTCATGTAAGGATTGGCTAAATAAATACGAAGAAAAACCACTAATAGCTCTTTAGTTTCACTCAAATGTCCCTAATGGATTTCCTATTGTACAGCTTTGGAACAATAAAAGAAAGCAATTTTATACATTTTCCTCCAGTTCATACCCTTAGAGGATCTTGTCCTAAGAAAGATTTTATTTTTGTTCACTAGGTTTTCATGCACTGCTATAATTATTCTTTGCCATGATGTTTAAAAATAATTTTTAAAAAGCTATTTTGACAATGATTTTGTTCATTTAAAGACACTGTCTTTTTAAAATAATTAAATTTGTGTGCATTAAAAAAAAAAAGCCAATACATTTAGTTTAACAACTGGATATTGCTGTTGACCGGAATAGAGATGCTAAATCCTAAGCAAATATTGTCATTGGAAAACAAACCATGTAGATAAAAATTACAGTTTTAGACTCCTTCACTTCTCCCACCCACTGTTTCTTGAAAGAAAATGTAAATTAATCATAAAAAACTGTTTTGCTGGAAAAGACAAAGTTCATCCTTTATCAAAAATCAAAAACAGAACTAAAAAGCTTTGGAAGTAAAAGGCCCCAAACCTGAGCTCACACTCCAAATCAAAGCCTCAAGAACTTTCCAAGCACTGCTAGAATGAAGACAGGATTTTCCCAAATTCCTGAAAATGTATTCTCCTAACACTACCACGTTTCTGAAAAAAATCAAGTTTAACAGGTGGAAGATGGCCTTAAGGATAATGAATGACCTGTTCTGCTCAAGCCACCTCAACAAAACGATCCACTTTTTTTATAGGTGGTGCTTGGTGCCTCAGAAAGCTGCATATTAAAGCTGTTCAAGCTTTTACAATTGTTTGCAGTTCAACTGCCTCTTCCTGCACTTGAGCCAGGAAGAACCTCCATTCCAACTCCAGTCACGATTTTAGGGCAACACTGAGGTATTATCTAGGACAAGTCTATACTTGGCTGCTGCTCTACAAGAAGCGAGCCAAAGTGAGCAGGACACACCTGGGGCTGGCACACAGAGCACAGCATGGCACAGCCAGGCGTGGACACTGTTCACTGCAAACTGCAAGACTCAAGAAGGACTCTGCAGCCCCTTTCAGCTTAGGGTGCTTGTTAAGAGTCATTCTGTCCTAAATTTTTAATAGAATCTCTGTCAGTTAAATTATCCATTTTAGAAAACAAAACCAAAAAAACCAACTAGAGAATCCTTTTCAAAATTCCTAAAATACTAAAACAAGTAAATGATTGTCAGACTCAATATTTATAGAAAACTAGCTGGAAAACAAAGATGACAATCCTCAGCTGAGTTAGTTGCTTGTGGCCTGAAGGCTGAGCATTATTCAATTCTGCATGAAGCCGTGATTGTTACTGCATGGAACTTAATAACCACACATTCAACACAATTCGTTCTTCCAAAGCAGGCAATTCAGTAATAAAAAGTACACTTTCTTAAATCAAAACACAGAAGGATGGAACACAAATTCTGCACAAATTATTAGTTTCTTGTTTGAGAAAACTTCATTTCAGCAAAGGGAAAACATAAAAGAACACTGTGCACTGCAGGTAAATAACTAAGATTTGTTATTCCTGAGCTCCTCTCTAACTGAGAGAGGGGGGAGAATGATTTCAGGGGGAGGAGCAGATGAGATCCCAGCATGCACAGACTGATATGCAATAGATGCATTTCATGGAGCTTGGCATACATTTGACTTGATACTATTTTTTCCTGTATTATACTTTGAAAATATTAAGAACAATAACAAACTTCAACGCTGTTAAAAAAGCTTGGAAGTTAATAATTCTCTAATCATTCTAGCAAGTCCATCTGGCAGCTTCACAACTGCAACACTTGAAATCCAAGAGTTTTCCCTTTGCCAGCAAAAGAAGGCATTCCTATGGCTATTGCTGTGTTTGAAAATCTACTTAGTAATTCCTAAGTCTCATTAAACCACCGACTAATTTGCCATGACGGCAAGTATACACAATGAATCAGGGGAAAAATCCTTTCTCTGATCACTTTATGAAATGCATACACTCAGAAGTTACCCTAAAAAAACCCCACTCAACCATCATGTCATCAATATAAGTATTGCATGTTTTGCATATCCTGCATTCAGGGAACTACTTTCACTTTTCTTCCTCATGTGGCTTTAGCCTAAGCAATTATTGAGTCTTCTTCAAGCAAAAGAAATTTATTCAAAACACTAATTTAGAACTCAGTGCTGTTGAAAAGCTGCATCCTTCCTTCTTCTGTAAAGAATAATAAATTAAAAACAGCATCAGAAGTCAACAATGAGAAATTGCTACAAGTACCTGGGCCTTTGAAATCCTGAAAACCCACTAAGGTCAAAATTCAATAAAGCTTTTGAAGACTTCAAAGTCCCATGGCAATTCACATTTCTCAGACATACAATCAAGTATCTTAATGAACTTGAGCTTATGCCTAAAATACCATCTCGGCATATACAAGCAACAGCTCTGCACAAGGAATTCTCCATGGCAAAATACTAAGGAAACTATAAAGCATATCTGACCAATATTGAATACACTTAGTGAGGTTTAATGGGTGACTGAATTAAGAGTCAAATACTCAAAACTGGTATAAAAAGCATCTTTACTGAACAACTTATAAAAAGGAAAATGCATATAATTTGAGGCCATTAAGAAAATTACATTACCAGTAGTGACAAGAACTCAATAGAAAATTTGCCAACCATCTTGCCTGTCCACAAACTACTCAGTGAAAAATATACCAAACAGGTCCCGTTACACAGGCAACCATTTAATGAAAGCCAATATAAAAACAGCAATTACTTTTCTAACTGCTCTTTTCCCTGTCGATTTTCCAAAATGCATTAAGGACAAGGATTCCATCAATCACTTTTCAGTCTCGTTCTCAGGTTCACTGTCTCCACTATCACTGTCCCTTCCAGGGTGTTCTGGCATTTTTCGATGTTCATCCATTTCATCCACATTCAATTCTCCTTCCTTCATCACTTCTTCCACTACTTCATTTTCTTCTGCATCTTCCTGCATGCCCTGACCTTAAACATCTACTTCAGTCTCTTCAGTTTGAGTCGGTTCTGGTTCTTCAATCATGGCAGGTGGGGGCAGTAAATGCTGGATGATTGAAAAAGGAAGAATTTTAAGTTTTTACATTTTAGCTTGAACTGTTCACCCTATATTTAGGATTTTGCATTAGACAAAAAGTTAACAACAAAGACTTAAAATTTAGAAGCCTTAAAGATTTGTAAGCACTTCACTCCTATATATAAAAAAAATTAGAATAATGGTCACACAATGGTCATCTTAAATACACTTTTTCCTGAAAAACGGGTGTTAAAAACTCAGGACTTCCAATTCAAGGATAGAAAATTATTTCATTATCCCAAACAGTCAGACAAGTAATAGGGTTATAGTAAATCCCTACTTGGAACAATGTGCATATTTCTACTCTAATCTCATCTGTTGCCATTTCAAACTCCTAGATATGTTCAACTTGGTTTTTGATGCCTTCAACAGGCCTGTTTTTAACAACTCATACCCATAATTTCCCCCTGCAGCATCTTACAAAATGTTATGTGGATGTTATCTGTACTTACACAAGTTTCACGCACAGCTGTAAATGCAGAACAATGCAAGTTTCACTAACTATTAAACAATGCTTATTTTCACATAATACTTCTGAAAAAGTAGTTTAGTGTATTTAAAGTGTTCTGTTTGCAACCAAAAAAGTAGTTTGGAAAACATTATAAGCTGGAATGGTAGCCAAATAACACAATTGGAAAAAAATTATCCAGGAATACATTGAGCTGAAGAGTATGGATGAATGCTATACAACTCCAGGCTGAGCAGAAACACTCATACTCCTTGCAGCCTGACATTATTTAATGACGTGATGGGTATTTCTTTAGAATATTTTGGATCATTTCAATGACATGCAGTCTTGAAAAACTTGATTGTTTAGTTTTGTTTTGCTCAAAAAGCAACTTTGTTTCACGTGACAAATGAGGTGTTTAATTATAGTGAAGTTTTACCTTCCATAAGTTGACACTAAAATTACAAATTTGCATAGGCAAACGTACAAATCAATTATGATCACCAACAGAGATATCAAAAGCATTTTCTATAGACTTCCAAGTTATCACACTGGTGTCTGTAATCCATCTGTGCACAGGAAAGTGTATTTCCAAACCAGAGATCTTTTCATTACAAAAAAAACATTCTTGATGCATGAGACAAACTTAAGACTTCTGTGACTTAGTTAGATGTATGTTGTGCTTTGTGATGACTACTGTGAGAGTACGGTAAAAGAAAAGGGAAACTATAATGTTGTACTAAATAGAATAAAAGAAATTTAATGCCAGCTTTGCTTTTTTCAGTAGTTCACTTCTTGGCTTCTCCTGCAAGGAGAATGTGATTCACTGTCACAGCAGGAAAATGGCAGTTTTGTAACTAATTTTAGCTAGCAGTGGGTAAGATTAGCATGCCAAAATGAATAACAGGTATTAGCAGAAGAATCGGGTCCATCTTTGATTAAAGTGTCAAGAAAACACTTTTTGGTAAAATTCAGAGGCTACTAAGTCTTCATCACATAACATTTTGCACGGTTAAAAGATCTCCAACTATATTAGACAAACTGGCTTCAAAGCAAGTTTTGTCACCTGCTTTTAAGACTGGGTTTCTATAAAACAGTGTGAGGTTCCTTCACTACTACTAAAAAGAATTACACTAAGGAGAAATTCTTGTAGTGTCCTCTTTGTATATCCCCTTTTCTTTATACCACGGATAATTACAGCATTTCTCCAAAGAAGTGAGAAAGTACCCTGTCTGTCCAGACAGCCCGGGAAAAGTTTTTTCTGGATAACAAAATACTTCTAATTTGGCTGAAGCTTTCTCTCAGAAATAAAAATAAAATCCGAAGTCACTGGGTAAAAACTGAAGAGAAAAATAAATTTTCTATCTGAAAGTCTGACATTTGGTTAAAGAAAAAGTTTTGGGTTCTAATCTCTTCTGATTACACTGTCCCATATTAGGTGAAACATGGAAGCAGAAGAAAAAAGGAAGAGGATGTGACAGAGACATCCTTGCATTAAAGAACAGAACCTAGATCTCTTAGACCATCTGTTCAAGGACAGAGTCATGTTCACACTTCTTCAGTACAGTCAGCTAATACAGAGTATTGTCCTTTTACATCAATTTTGTCCAATTCTGGAAATCTTTCAGAAAAGCAAAAACCAGTAAGAGTACCATGATAGAATAAATTATAGGTTATACAATATATAGGTATTATATAATAGATGAAGAATAATATATAGGTAGTATAAATGTGACAGATCCCAGACACTGAGTGAAAGCTGATGCAGTTGAGGGGTAGCATTTAAGACCATTCCCTTTTGGTTTAACTGCCTCTAGGCTTTACAGATCCAAGTATGCTGAGTAAAGGCAGCTTTCTGCTCAATACACTATCTGAACTACCTAAATGCTCCACTGACTGACATGAGACTACAAAGGGTTTCTAGTGGGTTCTGAATTCTGCTTCAGGGATTAAATACTGACAAAACTAGGTACAGAAGTGTCTACAACTGCTTCCAACCCCATGCAATTTTGTTTGGTGCTGAACTAGTGCTGAAAAAAATTGCTCCAGAACAAGAAACACTACAGCTGCAAATCAACCTGGAAGATAGGGTGATTTAACAGGGTTACAATGGTTTTGAGACATGATCTGGTCTTTTTCTTACAAAACATTATTACATCATGCAGTGGTGTTATAATCCCACTAGCTGAAATCCCACACTTACCTAAAACATAACACACAAGTTTCCTTCAAATTAACACTAGACAAGCTAGTTCTTTCATATTAATGAATAGTATTTTCGGCCCAGACAGAGCCATGTTTGGCACTTGGCATCAATTACTGATAGGTTTGGGGCCTTAAAATGGGGCTTAAACCACTAGAAGATACAGCTTTTGCTACTGCAACAGTTTACAAGACCTCAATATTCTTACTCCTAGTCACAAACACTTCTTGAATTTTACATATAACAGACTCAAATCTCAACAGCTTCTCATGCCATTTACTGAAAAACCATTTTGTTTTAAATGCATAGCAAAAGTTAGAAGGTTCTTACCTGTTGATGGTGGCGTGTACTCTGTATCATGTGCATGTACATATTATACACAAAGTTAGCCATTTGGGGCATGTTCTTAATAACATGTATTTGGTGAGCTGGTCTTTCTCCATTCTAAGGAAGGGGAAAAAAGTTGACATTCAGCAAACAAAGCAAAACAACCATTTTTCAAAGGTTATTTAAATATGTTAGAAGTCATAAGCCCCGAGAAATTAAATAATGCTTTTCCAAGAAAAAAAGTGGTGAAATTTTTGGCAAGTTAGGAAGCATAGGTCTTACACTTTGGGGAACCGGACTAATCATGATACTGCAGCCTCCAGAAGAAATTTCAAAAGGAGAGGCTGGGTTCTGATTCTTACTCCATGAAATACATTTTGGACTTGAGTAATTTAACACATTAAAGGCACAAATAGTTTATGATCAGATTAGGATTTAGCCTCTTGCCCACCGCAGCCCAATTCCTTGCTCACACTCCCTGACCATGCTTGTTGCATTCTTCCTGCATAGTTGATCTGAAAGTTTCAACTGAAAGAACTCCCTCCCAAACTTGCCGACAGCATTTAAGACCAGGGAAAGATTCGTAACTGAATTTTGGGTGCATGCGGGCATCCCTTCTCAAAGCTTCAGGAAGCAGAGTGGATATGCTCCTTTGTTTCTTCATTTAGCATCCTGCTCTGTGTGCCCTGTGCTTAGACCCTCAACACGAACCTCTCCCTAAAGATCTAGTGCAGTATTACAAATAAGGTTTTTGTACTTAGGAACCTAGCTCAGCAGAAAAACTCTTGTGGTATTGGAACCAATTGTAAGGGAAAAAAAATTAATTTGTAATCCTGAATTACTCAGCTACGTGTAATTTTACCTCTTTGGATGATAAATTAGTAGCTTTATGTAGCTTTGCTTGAGAAATGACATTATTTTGTTTCATAACAAGATCAAAATCACGTAAAAACTAAAAAATTATTTTGTTCACAAAAGAAAAATACTGACTCATTTACACAAGCAGAACTCAGGAAAAAGCAGGCACAACAGTTACTGATACTTAAATTATACTGGTAATTAACTTCTGTGGAAACATCAATTACAACCAGGTAGTGTGTATCATGACAAAAGATAATTCTAAGGAGTTATTTGTAGAATCATAGAATCGTTAAGGTTGGAAAAAACCTCTAAGATCAACAAAATCCAATCATCAAGTGGCACTGTTGAGTTCACCACTAAACCATACCCTCAAGTGCCACATCCACACCTTTTTTTAAACACTTCCAGGGATGGTGATTCCATCATTTCCCTGGCCAGCCTGGTCCAGTGCCATGAGGCAGATGCACCAGTTTAGCAGAGAAAACAGTTCCACCTCTCACAGCCCACTCAAAAAAAAGTGAGCGAACACAAACATCCATTAAGGATATCAAATTCCAGTGCAGCTGTTCCTACCTGTCTTGCCGTTGGAAAACATTCTGTGGGAACAATATGGAGGTGAAGCGGTCGAGCTGTGAGTTGGCTGAAAGCTGGAGTTAGTTCAAAGCAGTTCTGAAACAGTGATACCCTTGCAAAGATATAGAGTCCAAGTCTGGCTCTTGACATGGCAACGACTAATCGTCGGACATCCCTTCAGAAAACAAAATTAATCATGTTCTTTTTCACTGATGACACACTTGCAATAAAAATAACTAGAAGTACATGGCAGTCTTAACTAAAAGAAATATAAAATCATCTACGAAAATACTACCTTGTCTTTAGTTTTCTCCCTAAATATTGTTTCAGTAACTATCAAATCCTAGTACCATTATATAGAAGCATAAATATATTGGTTCACTGTACCAATACCACTAGGAAAAACCATCCTCTTGTACTCTCCTACACCTCAGAAGTAAAGTTGAGAGTAAACGTTGAGAAAAAATCCCAATAGCATTTCTGTATCTGAATGAGTAAAGATCAATTTGATAACTCGTCTATCTACCTAAAATTAGAAGTCTTCCTCCATCACATCCCAAACCAAAAGTGCAAACATTTAAAACTACACATAATAATGCAACGTATGCAATGATCAAACACTTCTGATGCAAAATAAATAAAAATCTCACTCACAGGAAAAGATCTATAAGAAAATTTAAGCCTGCATTTGCTCAACAAATATACCACAGTCCTATCATTCTAGTAGGGTGAAGCCAAGTTCAGTCTATCTGCAGTAATATAAACTAATTATAGGGTAAGAGCCATTACAAAAGGATGAAGAGGCTGAGAACAGCATACCAGAGTTATAAACGGAAGTGTGTCTGAACTTCATTATATACCTAGCATTGAACTTCATTTCTACTACAAACGCATACAATAGAACACTTTTGCATAATGCACTATTAAACATTTCTGTGTCTGATACAGAGTACAAGTACTTCTATGGCACTACACGAAGATGTTCTTACATACCTAAGGTGGCCGACAGCTTTGGTACGCACCAGTGAAAGGAGAATATAATCATTCTGTTGACCTTGAAATCTGTCCACAGTTGTTACCTAGACAATTAAAAAATAAGAAAAAACCTCCATAGAAGTGGGGTGCTAATACCAAAAGATTATGGAAAGCCATTAGCTTTTAAACACAGTTTTAACCTGCAGAATTAGCACTAGACATTCATAACTATATTCTATATTTGTTTCTTCAGGTTCGTGATCAAATGTTCTATCAAATAATTTCCACTCTGGATGGATCTTTCTAAAGATGTGATTTTGGGGATTGATGTTTTTATTGAGGACAAAATAAATGACAAAAAAGATTTATTTTGTCCCACATAGCTTGTAGTCTTTTCACCTTCACCAACTTCACTCTGTCAAATTATCAACAGGCAAAAACATGGGCACTAATCTATGAAATTCCATAGAATGTAGGTTCATAAATACGTGAATAAACAGGAAATACTTCCACAGATAGCTGTTTAAGTATAGCTTAAGTTAGCCTCATTTGCAACATGACAATTTAAAAACACAGAAACCTGAACTACTCCAATGACTGATATATTTTCAAAGTCACCTTGTTTGGCCGCCCAATCAGAGGATTATTCCCACATCGCTGATTAATGACATCACGGATCAGGTGTTTCTGTCCATTATATGTTGTCAGGATACTTATCCTGTCTGCAGGATAACCAAGCAGGCACATATACATGAAGACTGCCACAACATACTCTGCCTCACCAAGATTCTGAAGTTTAAAATGAGAGAAAAAGACAAGAAAAAAAAGACCAAAAAAGGGTTATTCAACTTGTAAGGTTAGAAAGAATAACACCTGTGACATTGTAATGTATTTAGACAAATATTTCAGTGCTGAGAGAAATGTCCCTAGATCTGATGATTCTTTGCTTACTTCATAAAAGCAATTTTCAAAGAATAAAAGACCCACAAGTAGGTTTAATACCTTAATCATTCTGATTCCTTTTCAGAGAACTGCTAAAAATATCTACATCAATATTATTGTTAGGCACTGATTGAAACTTTCCAATATTTGCTCAAAAGTTCCAGTCACCTCAAAAAGCTGCAATGATTCACTCCTCAGTAAACTGAAAGTAAGAACTAGTTGGTCTAGAATAAATAAAGTCCTCTCAAGTATTAATTAGGAGATAGACATCTGGATTATCAATTCCAGTTATTTCCACTGCAGGCCATACTATTCAATTACACATTACCAGCTGTTATTTCATGTATTGTAATTTCTCTCTCTGTCATTACTTTTTGAGTCTGTCCCAAAGAACCACTCTTCTGGCTACAGGAAGCTTTGTTCTATTTCCAGACTGAAGTTATTCATAGCCTGTTTAAATCCATTTTCTGTCAACAAAAATTATCTTTCAGGTTAAAAAGTTGTTCTCAGATGCTGACATTTACTCCTGCTCTATTTATACAAGGAATTTTATCCCCACTTGGCGTATGTTTGAATAGGCTGGACATTCCAGCCTCATTTGTTTTTTCTTACTAAGTGGGCTCTGCATTATTTGGAAAATGCAGTTGCCAGGCATATCAAACACCTGTGGGTGTAAAGATAGTCTACAAATTTTAATCCCCTCTAACTCTGGAAAGAAAAGCCCAAATGCATGAAGAGAAATAATACATGGCAGTAATCTGTTATCTCACAAAAAACCATGCAATGCCACCAACATACTCTGCTAAATATCATTCAATTATCAAGATGACAAAAAACCCTGTAATGGTAGGAAGTATTAGCAGAGTTTGCACATGAAAGCACTGGTATAATGAGAAGTGTGTTCTGTGTCCTTAAGTCAGTGTTCTTAACCTTCTTTAGCCAAAGAGTGGTCTAAAGCAGTGCTTGCACCCTCAATTATCAGGCACTCCTTTCAGCTGTTTGTGTTCCACTGGACAACTTTTTACTACTTGCGTGTTACAGTGTCAAAAACAAAATCAAAAGAAACTCTCCAAACAACTATGTCCAAAATCTAGCAGCGGGATCAAGTGGATTACGACTTACCATTGCTTTTTTCTCTAGCAGCACACTGATTTGTATTGAAAAAGTATTGAGAGGAACCCAAGCAAAACCTATTAATATATTTCATACCTTTTTAAAAACATAGGTTAACATAAGTCCCAGTGATTTTCAGAGGGAAAAAATGAGTATTATCATCATAAAGTATATTGTTTGCTTTCCATAATATTAAGCAAAACATACGGTGTTAATTCCATGTTTGAATTAAACTCCTTAACTTGCACATCGCTCCAGCTCGAACTTTTCCAAAGCCCAAGTTTGCTATTTTAGACACTATAGCTTGGATTTACCAGTTTTTAAAAGAAGAAAAATAAAAGGACTGAAAATACAAGCATTACAAGTGTAAAACGTTTTCCTAATTAAGGAAAAATACATAGACACTTTTGTTGACGGCTTAATTTCAAAATTTAGTTGACAGTTTGAAAACTAAGTTGAGAAACTCCAAGATTAAGCTTTTTTGGCAATTTACTTCATCCTCAATGTCTCTATGCCTCTTAGGTATATTACTAGCAGTACTGTTTAATTGTTTTATGAACAGGCATTTTAGCATTCCTACATACAGATCAAATTGACACAGTGACTCTTCAAACTCGGGTATGTGCTACTGAGCAAACTTCAATTCTTCGTGTTCAGGGGAAGTGTTACTTTTTATTTCACTATCATGGTAGTACAGCTGAATTACAGTGGACTTTAATTTGCCTTAGGTCATACAAAAATGACATTTTGTAATGAATTCCACCAAAGATCATCCCTCCTGTAAAAACGAGAAAACAGATATCAAAGTCATTCACTGAGCAAAAACCTCAACACAATTAAGTTTTCCTTTTTCCACATTCAAAACTCATTAAAAGGAGGAAAAAATCACACACATGACTCAACTATCTGAGAACCTGAATTGAATGTCAGCTTACCATTTTTGATTATCTTCCTTGCAGAACTAACAAGCCCTACTGAGGTTAATAAATTGCACATAGTATTTCCCTTACCTGATAGAAATAAGGATTGGGTTCAGACTCTCCTACACCATTGAAGTCATCTACATTTATAAGCTGGAAGTCGTACAAGAAGCCAGCATTGGCTGTTCTGAACTCTGGCAGAAGCTGCACATGAGGCAGGTTACCCAGGTTCTTGTAACGCCAGTTGTAGAGGTTACACAAACTGTTCAAAACCACACAGACACAAATCACAGAGTCAGCTACAGCAGGCTCTTGAACTCACTCTAAATAGTTCAGATACATAAGAGATTAGTACTTCTGTAGGTTTTCAGTGAAAAGAGTAATTTTCCTGGGCAGACTGTATATATATATAAATGAACATACTCAACAATCTATCCAGCAATATTATTTTCAGGTTGTGATTCTGTTTTGTTCTCTCTCACAGAAAACTTCAGATGTCACGTCAGTGTGGCACACCCAGCTTTAAGTTTGTTCCACTTGATCAAGGTACCAATTTTGCAAGAATTCTAGTGAAAATTTTCATGGGTAACAAAACTTAAGGAATATTAATGCTTCTTTTACAAAACAGAAGGAATAAGGAAAAAATTTTCTGCATTAACTGGTAAAGCTTCTTACAGTAAAAAGAAATGATTTCTTTATTTATTTTGTCAATTGCCAAGTACTAACACAAGATATGAATGGAAACAAACAAAATGTACCTAATTCTGAAGCTTTCTGACCTGATTTCTGATATTTATCGGGACAGTAATATTAATGAAATGCCTCATTCACAAATGCACAACAATATCTAGACCAGATTAAGTAGCAGATAGTTCACAGGGAAGCTACCTGTGACCAAAAAAGACAAAGCATACGAAGGTAGGGACAAAAAAACCTTGCTCAAGAAATTACTTGCAAAATGAAGGACTTCTGCTCTTATCATTACGAAGTTCACTAAAATGTTGCAAAATAAACTTTATTTACCATCACATTCAGATGAAATTTTCATTTTAAAAATCATATTGAACTGTCATTTGGAAGACTAGAAAATAATATTCTAGATTCCCAACATTTCCATTTTTTTTCCTACATGAAAGAAATGAAGTTATCCTTCATACTGTTCACTATATTTTATGCCTAAAATAAAGATTTAAAACTAAACCCAGAGTAGCGAGATTTTATAAGGAGTAATTTTCTCTTATTTGGTTTTACTTTTCCTTCTTAACATGACACCACAAATATGCAATTTACACAATAAATAAATCTGGTATTTAAATTACCACTGTGAAACGACAAATACATAGATAAAAAAGAAAAGCTATTATACTACAGAGTCATAGTATTTCCTTTAATATAAAAAAAACTTTATGTTCTTGTGTGGACAACCTGAATGTGCCCAATCTCTGGATGTATCTCTCCTGAAATACTACAGAAAAGCACTCTTTTACAGACTTTAAGGGAATTATTATATATTCAATGCTAAATAAAGCACATCTTTACTTAACTTTGAATATATTAAATATTAGTTTAGAAAAGAAAGCTTCTGCAAAGTCTCAATTGTAACAAAACACTTAAGATGATTAAATTCCTTTAAATATAATTTTCATTAAAGTACTCATGCAACGGCAGAGTACTACTACATAAAAATAACAATAAAGAAATTGATCTGATGGCATTTCAGCAAAGTAAAATCTGCCTTCCTAGTCTAAGCTGAAATAAATGTAACAAAACAACTAAATTCCAGTTTTGCAAACTCCTGTTGTAACACTAAGAAAGTTTCCAAAACTATATGTGCCCTTTTCCCATTTTTTACCTGCTACTTTCCTACAAGCTGGACAAATGAGTTTCTGTCTTACCTTGCTCTTGCTCTTCCTTGTGCATCCAAATCAACAGTTGGTACTCCAACACGAACAAACCGTGTAAAAAGAGACTGTTCCATGTTGGAGTACTTTTGAAAAGCCATGTTCTTTATGACTGGTGGCAACTGATGATGGTCACCAATCATAATCCATCGCTTCAAACGACTGAATCCATCCTGGGGGTTCTAGAAAGGAACAATTACACTATTGCAACTATTACAATATAATCAAGGCACTCAAAACACATTATGAATCGGATTGTCTGCCTTTGTCTAAGCCCTTCAACATTTATTTTTAAGCTACACTGAACTGCAGTCTTTTTAAAGACTATTAGCTTCCATCCACTCAGAGCATAGAATTGTAAATAAAGTCTCTTTTCTTATAAAACAAGTACCTTTATCTACTAAAATTAGTAGAGAAATATCAGAATAAATATCATGTTATATTGCTTTAAAAACCAAAACTAACACATTGTCAGAGAACAAAAGGAAGAACCACACTTGTAGATGCTACACTACTAAAAAAACCTGATTACTAAATAGTAATGTCTATGTAGTGTCCTTTGAACTTTATTTTTTGGATTCTGAGGTAGTGAATATGAAGCCTCTGAAACAGTTTTTAGTGTTCAGATGTCCGAGGCAAAACTGAACCTGCCTTTCAAGTGTCTCTGTCGTCAATGTGCTTCACCTGTTTACTTTTGTAATTCTCAAATAGCCTCTTCCATGACCAGGATGTGCCCCTAACTAATTCCCATCCTGGCTCTTGGACTGAATGTTCTTCACAATTAGCATCCTGGAGATTTCCAGCTGTCAGATCCTCATTACACACTCCTGTGATAATTCCCTTTCCCCACGGGAACACTATTTGAGACAGAATGTGAAGTTCCTTTTCCTGGTACTTGAAGTGGAATAGCTCTGAAGCTGTCTCTGATCAGACAGCAAGGAAAGAAAATTGAACTCTGGACTATCCAACTCATCAAGCCTGAAAATGCCTTAGTAACAAAGCAGGAGGATGGAAATAATTTTTACCGTCAAGAAAAAAAATTCTTTTTTTACCTGCTCCCAAAAGCTTCTGCTTTGGAGAAGACCGAGCATTCTATATAGTTGTTCTGCTCTTATCAGCCATTTTAATCTTGGACAAAGAGCCCCTCAAAAAATGCAGTTTTTAAGAATTTCTCACTGCATTGCAAGTGAAGAAACCAAGTACTGCTGCTCTGGAAGCCTACATCCTTAGGTCTTGTTAAAATAAAAACCCACTCAGTTTTCAAGGATTATTTGGATGGATCAAGTAAATAAACTCACGGACTATCCCCCAGAATATGCCTCTATGCTGAAATGGTCTACTCTAATTACACATATTCGTCAGTTTCTGCATTTCTCACATATCTCTATTTTCCTTCACTTGCCAGATGCATCTGGTTATTCAATGCTCATTCAAAAGTTTGAAAAAAACTGTAAGATGCTTACTTCATTAAACAAAATAATTTCATAATCAATGTGAAAGTTCTTACTGTTCACTAAAATGGCAAATATCAGTTTTGGGTTACTTTCTGCACACGATCTTTTTCATTTTAATAGTCAATATTGTTCAAGAACACAGAGTCTTATTAATCTTTTTTTTGAAATATCTTTTATGTTTCAAGTCTAACCTGCAACAGGAGAGGTATAAAGGTTTCTATCTCCAGAATCTGAGCAGACTCTTCCATTAAGATGTTGTCATACTGAGAAAAAAAAAGTAAAGAAATGTCCATAACACAGTAACACAAATGTATTTGTTCAGCCTACCAAAAATAAGCATCTATTAGTCATTCAGGTTTTGCTGGGTGGGACAGTTACAGCAGGATTTCACCTTATAGGCAAAATATCAGTATTACCAAAAGGGTGAAGTGCTACTACATCAATGGCAGATCTCTCTGTACCAGTCAGGACTTACATCTAGAAGGAATCCATGACTGAACTACATTACATGCTACCTATATGCCAGAACAAGAAGAGAAAAGCTTGGTGCAGTGGAGCAAACCAACTTGGTGTTTTTGCACTGAAGCTGGAGAGGAGCCATTTTGTGATCCAATACAGTACATGACTGGTGAAAATTAACACTGAAAGAATTACTGGAGGCTGGTTTTTCTCAGAAAAAAGACTGCACTAAATTAATAGTTACCGTTATCACTGCAGAGTGAAAAAAGCATTCCATCATAGTTCTTTTTCCTCAAACTGTTAATCTTCTGGGTACACGAAGTTCTGAAGGCCATGTTTTTCTACCCAGTGTTGCCTCCATTTTATTAATCCTATCACTGCTGTTTATCACGTAATATGGCAAAACTGACTTCTTTAAAATGCACTATTAGGCATTTTTTGTATATCCAATAACACAAAGGTGATATAATCTTTTACTTACAGAAGTTATATTTTAGTTCAGTAAAATTAAAAAACTGAAACCTATGGGTAAAAAAATGCAACTAAACATCATCTAGCTACCTAAATTTGGGGCAGATAAAAAGGTTCATACAGGGTGGGGGACAGGGGAGAACAAACACCAAAGTCAGGTAGTACAGTAACACTAGTATAATCATTACTTTGAAACCTAATTCAACCAGGTCACGTCGTTTCAGAGCAGCATGAGTACAAGTCATGGCAATGATTTTTGCTTCTTTCACCAACAGGTATTTGGATCTATCCAGGCCACTGCGGAGAAGTTCAAATGCTCTGAATTCCTATGGAGGACAAAAGAAAAGTTTTGAAAGTCAGAATACAAAAAGATATTGCTTAAAATATGTATCTACTCAAACTATGTGGCCACCTTCTTAATATAATTAAACAAGAAAGTTCTGAGGGTGTCTGTCGCCTTGTTTTCTGTAAGCCTTCTGTTTTTAACCTTGGAGTCAGATTTTTTCTCATAGTTTTATGTAAATAGTAGCCGATGTTTACTTAACGGTATCTTCTGTTTTTCATTCCTTTTCTGATATGACCACTTTGATGAGCATCTTTCTTCTCCAGTGAGATGGAGAAGGAAGTGACATGCTCTCCAATCCCTTGTGGAGTTGGAATGTGTATAAGAATAAGATAATGTCAATAAATCAACGTCATATCCTCCTTTCTGCTGAACCTGGCAGGTGTAAGAGCCTCTTTATTGTGTCTCCACGGACATATGAGGGTATGTACTGTTAACAATCCCATCTGAATAATTTGTTGCAGTTTGGAGGTTTAGCATATTTTGAAAAACAATCTTGTAAAAACCTATCAAAGAATTCTTCCAATCTGTATGCACATATAAATTCGCAGAGAATTATTCAATTAATTCTGAGGAACCCCCTCAGAATCCCCTAAAATTTTCTTTTACTAGGTCTTCTTATTTCCTACTTTACTGCATCATAACATCACATCAAATTCAGTACCAGAAAGACCATTACAGTTAATAAAATCAAATGATACACAAATCACCTTTACCCTAACTTTTAAAAGCCTCTTGAGCAATTCTGGCAAAACCAGAAAATAATCTGTTAGAGTTACTCCTAGGTTATCTGACTAAAGGCAATTCACTGTAAATACAAAGACCCTGTGAGGATCAGAGACAGGCAACTCTCGTAACCACATCAGTGAAAACGGAACATACAGAATGGCTGCTTCCCAAGATCCAGCTAAAAGAGACTAGGGCCTTGTCCCCACTGTGAAACATACCTGTATTACTCAAAGGTGGAAATTCTCACCTTGCAAGCTAATGAAGTGGCCTGGATGTATATATTTCTTCTAGGACGTAGGGAAAATGAGAACTTTGGAACTGTGTAAAGTTTTTCTAGAGGATTAGCCACATTCACTTGCCCTTAACAGTTACATGTCTTACCTCAAGCTGAGTGAATATTTTCTTAATATGTCTAAAACACCCTTCAGCAATTTCCATATCTTCCTCATATGATTTGCCTTTGAAAACTGGTTGAGGAGCATTTGCAAAATACTGGTGAAAAGGAAAGAAACTGGAGACATCTGCAACATCTGGCAATTTTCCACCCTTAACTTTCACTTTGCTGATATACTCCTCCCAACGGGACATTACCTATAAAAAAGCAAAGTGTTTTTTTATCATGAGGTTTTTGGCAATGTGTAGGCTTGCATACACAGCATTAAAAAAAAATTATCACAGAAGTAAGGTACGTCTTAGGTAGCATTTGACTTTATGTCAGGGTGACATTTTTGAAGTTGTGGTGGGTTGAGTTTGGCTGGCTGTCAGACTCACCCAGTTCATCTCATTCTCCCTCTTCAACAGGACAGCAGGAGAAAGTAAGATGGAAAAGCTTATGGGTTGAGATAAAGACAGGGAGATTACTTAGCAAATAGCATCACAGGCAAAACAGACTTGGGGAAAATTAATTTAATTTTTGCTAATTAGAAACAGATTAAGATGGTGAGCAACAAAGACAAAAGCAAAACCACGTTTCCTTTCCACTCCCTCTTCCTTCTCAGGCTTAATTTCATTGTCAATTTTTTTACCTCCTCCCCACCCTGAGCAGTACAGAAATAATGGTGCTGTCATTCAAGGTCACAATACCACATCTCTGCCACCCCTTCCTCCTCACGCTTCTTCCCTGCTCCAGTATGGGATTTCAACAGGCTGCATCTTCCTTCAGGATATATCCACCTGCTCAGCATGGGGTACTCCATAGGCTGCAGTGTTGGTATCTGCTCTGACACAACCTCTCCACGGGCTGCAGCTGGAAAACCTGCTTTACCATGGCTGTTTCCATAAGCTACGGGGAACCCGTGCTGTGGTGCTCCCGTCCCTTCATTTCCTTCTGACCTGGGTGTTTGCAGTTGTTTCTCACACTCCCCTCTCTGCCCTCAGATGCTGCAGAGTGGTTTTTGACCTCTGCACTACCACTGTCACTGGTGGACTCAGCTTTGGTCAGCAGCGGGTCTGCTGGAGCTGGCTGTGTCCAGCACAGGGGCAGTCCCTGGCCTCTTCTCAGAGGTCATTCCTACAAGCCACCTGCTACCGAAACCATGCCACATAAACCCAATACAGAAGTAAACTTCTTTATTATCTCCACTTACACTATTTGATTTAAATACTGAGTGGGATTCATTTAGGAGGAAACTGAACCAGAAGATGAGCTCTAGCAGTGTTCCTAGCACTCTTCAGCACCTAAACTCCATCTAATGTTAAGGTTCACGCTAAAGCTAGTCCAGAGTAACTTCTGTAAAAACATACAGTGTGTGCATTCAACCCTAAGTACCACTCTACAAGTCTCCTTATGCAACACTAACTGCAAGTGCAGACCATGTCACTGAAAAATACATGGAGAAGAAATGAAGGGTATACAACATACAAAAAAATCATCATTTTGTACACTGTACATTTGATTTCACATTGGCATTTAAGGCTGTAAAAGCCTCCTATCAGGACCATCAAGTAGCTGCTCTAATGCTTGTCCAAAATACAAAGCAGCCCACAGATTTTCCTATCTGAAGGAGAAGCTTCAGGTTAGAATCTTTGCCAGCATTCATCAAGGGCAGCAATGACTTGGCGAGTTAGCAGGCAGGATTTAAAACAATAGCAACACAAGCAAGTCATGCTGCAATTTTAACTTTAGCTGTTACTGTATTGTCATCACCAAGGAAAACACTTTTTGTTTTTGCACTCAACTCTGAAGAATTCACCGCAAGTTTTACCAAGTGCTTTGTAACATATTTAGGTCATACAGTCTCTGCAAAAGTACTTCAGTCCTTACTTGGTATAAGAAAAAGTGGCCAGCTGTTTCACAAGTGTAAGAAACATCTCCTGGGACTCCAAGACTCTCTTGTAATCGCCCAACTTCTCGTAGAAGTTCAAGTCTTCGAGCCAGCACATAATTAACTCTTCCATACCTACAAAATTGATTAAATATAACATAATTTTTATTTAACTTGAAACAGTATTTAAGTATCACAATGAGAGATCACCAAAAAACCCAGCAGCTCCCAAAAAACCCCCACAACTACAACCCTGTTCCAAGACCTAAGAATTTGCTACGTGCCCATTATTTCTATCAGTTGAGCCCTAGCAATTCACAAAGCCAAGCTTATGAGAAATAAAGTTCTCACAGTAGTGCAGCCCACCTTCAAACATATTCCCCAGCCTTTACCCCTGCCTCCCAAACTGCTGTAACGCACAGTGCTTGCAAAAATATCACATAGGTCTGATGTTACTTTGAGAAAGTATGAAAATAGACAATGTAGAGTGTCTTAAAGAAAACTTCTAATGATGAACACCACAGTTCAAGGAATATACTGAACTACAGATATTACTAAATAAATATCTCCTATGGCATCATTTCACTAAGTTTTTGGGTATCACATTTCTGGAATAATTTGACTACGTCAAAGCATTCAATTTTAAAGAAAAAAATCACAAGGCACTCATTTTGGTAAATACTGAACTATGTATATGTGGGTAGCTTCTAGTGACTATATATAATTTTTACTACAGCTTTTGAAGTCAAAGAATTGCTATGATAATCCAGTACTGGAGAGTTCAGATATTTCCAGTGCACGACCATCATACCCCGCTTACATTTATGAATGTGTGTAATCCTACTGACGTCAATTGGACTAATACGTGACAAACATACAAATATTTAGAAGAACAGGTTCTTAAGTCTTTGTACTGATACAGAGTTGATAGCTTTCCTTATGTACGTATGCTTCAAAATGTGTTATTAATGAAATAAGCAACTTTGAGGTTAAGCAGTATCTGAAGAATTCAAAGCAGAAAGTTTATTTTCATGTTTATTAATAAAAAATCACCATGACAGTAGAAGTGACACTGTATTCCTACAGAATAACTGTGACTCCAAAAACCTGTCTTATTATTCTAATTTCTCTCACAGATTAATTCTATGAAAGGTATAAGGATCCAAAAAATAATTATCTTTTATTCAAGCAGTTAAGTTTGTGAACAAGCAACTGCCTGATTCTGCCTTTAGATGGTCAAGGGAGCAGAGTTTCTGTGCAGAATAAGAACCAAAATTACTAAACCATGTACTGAAAACTAGAGCACTCTGTGTTACTGGGATTCGATAAGATGAGAAAGGTAAAACTTGTCCAACACAGCTCATTTGCATGGGAGGTAGAGTGGATTCAACACAAACATATTGCTGCCGTGTTTATACAAGTGAGTTTATCATTAGCATCTCCTTTCTCACCTGCTGAAATCTTTCTCTGTCTCTAATTCCTCTTCTCCATGACCCAGACGCAGAAGGTGACGCTCATCAATGTCTAGAGCCATGATTTTTTCGAACAGCTGGTTCAAAGCCTAAAGATTGACAAGAACAGGAGAAAAGGTAGTTTTTAGAAGTTCAGAGCCTCTTGCAGGGGAAAACTGAGAAATTACTTCTAAGTATGGTAGGAGATTATGCCTGTTTTAGTATAAATGGAAGCCAAAACAAACAAAAGTTAATTTTGTTTTAACAAAACAAAGTTAGTATTGAAACTCCTACTCTTGACAACAGGGAAATTAGCCTACTAATACCCTTTTATTTGCATACTTTATGTAACAATTACATTTTATTTTACAATTTTAAAATTTAATTCTATCACACAGTTAAATTAGTTGATAAAGCTATCAATTTACAAAACTGTCTCATAAACACAGATTTTTGTATGATGACATTAAACAATTTAACTTTCACTGTACATTAGAAAAGTATGATCTGGTACAGACTGTCACGTGCTGTGACTCTATTCCATTTGGATAACTAAATTTTGCTTAACTAAACTTCTAGGTGTGCTACACCTTCTGCCTTAAACTCTTCAGCTCTCTAATGGCTTACCATCAATTACCTAATTCAGTGTGTTTCAAAGAAACAAGTTCATAAGCATTGGATCATCAAGTTCTGAAACTAAGAATAAACTAAGAATAAAAGCAAGCTCCACTTCCAGCTGCAAGTCATGTAAACATCTCAAAGTGCAGCATCAAGGCATGGGTAACGTACCCTGCTGAGATACAGTTTATTTCCCAGGGTACAATTTCAAGTTAATGTCCTCATGAAAGTCTTGTCTGGTAAGAAGAGTCTTTTATCAGCCCCTTCTTTTTCTCCTCAGTGGACGTGTTCTCAACCCTTTCTCCCAATTTTAACCTGTCATCCTCCTGCAACCAACTGCAGACTGGCCTATATTAATCCAGGCTGTAATTCTTCACCAAAGTGATACCCCCTCCACCATTCTTTGATCTTGCTTTGATGAAAAAAGATGAAATGTTTTCCAATGGTATATTCAGTTAAAGTAACTCATAACTGAGACAGGACAGGTTAATTTGGGAGACCAGGAAACAGCTGATCCTGCTTTCCAAATAAATCATTCCAAAGTCAGATGCAGATTTCACAGAACCATAGAATATGCTGAGTTGGAAGGGACCCACATGGATCATCAAGTCCAACTCCCGGCCCTGCACAAGACACCCCAAGAGTAACACCCTGTGCCTGAGAGCAGTGTCCAAACACTTCTTGAGCTCTGTCAGCCTGGTGCTGTGACCACTGCCCTGAGGAGTCTGTTCCAATGCTCAGCCACCTTCTGGGTGCAGAACCTTTTTCTAATATCCAACCTAAACCTCCCCTGACACAACTTCAGGCCATTCCCTCCAGTCCTGTCACTGGTCACCACAAAGAAGAGATCAGTGCCTGCCCCTCCTCTTCCCCTCACAAGGAAGCTGTAGACTGCAATGACCTCATTGACCTCAGTGACCTCCCCTCAGTCTTCTCCAGGCTGAACAGACCAAGTGACCTCAGCCACTCCTCATATGGCTTCCTCTCAAGGCCCTGCACCATCTTTGTTGCCCTCCTTTGGACACTCTCAAATAGCTTTATGTCTTTGTATTTTGTGGTGCCCAAAACTGCACACAGGACTCAAGGTGAGGCTGCACCAGTGCAGAGTGGGAAAACAGAGTAAGACTCTCAGAGACTTGTAACATTATTATTTTTATATGTGCTCGAGAAGCAGCAGTTAGACTCCACCTCTTATGAATGGGAAGCAAATATTCAGCTGAAGAGGCCTTCCCTTAGGAGCATGACACACAGAGCAACCAGCGTCTGAGAAAGCTAATTAGCAAAAATCTGGCATGCATGCAATGAATGTGCAACTGTAAGAACCAAGTAGAGACTTTTTTCAAAATACTTTATAATTTCTACTTCCAACCAATTAAACACACTGAAAACTTCTGATAAATAGTTTAGAACTACACACCTGAAATTCAAAAACTTAATTTCATATTATGAAACTGGCAAAACTGCACGCAATCCAACTCAAGTTTCCATTGTTAAGAGACAAATGCAATTCCCAAACTACTGATCTCAATACCTACTGTTCTTCTAGATTGTAATTACAGGAAAATTCACACATAATTGACACTTTACCTGATTTGAGTGGGTAACTATAAGAGTTCGTTGTTCTGGGAAATTATGATAAAGATTGGATATTATCTGGACTGCTACATCAGTTTTTCCAGTACCAGGTGGACCCACTACCTAAAATCAAACACATATGTACAAAAATTAAAACCAAACAAAAATCAATACACAATTTATTAGAATACTGCACAATTTAAAAAAAAATAGTTAGGGAAGAAAAAACTCAGAACAATCTCACAAGACACTGACATTTTACATTGTTTCCTGGCTTTGGTGAACTTTCAGGCCAAATACAACATATCCTGAAAGACTCCTTTAGACTGTATAGGCAGGTTCCTGACTAAAAGGAATACGGTAATCCAGCACATGAAGTACTAACATGAAAACAGACCTTCTCAGATAAAAAAGGTAGTTTAGCCTCAGAACAGGCTAAACATGGGCGAAAACAGTGAAAAGAGAATCAAGACACACAACTGAAAAAGAATAAGGTGAGATAGACAAAAAGAACAGGAAAAAAATAAAGAGTTCATTCCTTCTATTTACTTAGAAATCTACAATTGATGATACAGAGATATAACAACAGTTAACGTTTTCATAGGCTTAATCTCACAAACACACCAAAACTGACACCTCAGAAATTTTAAAAGGTATCCAAGTATTATAAAGCATCTCAAAATAATTTGTTCAGGATTAAGAAGTACAGAATAGCAGTTTTCATATGCATTTACACATAAAATTACAAACTGCTAGGAAATCATTCTTGCCTAATTTAAAGACTCTCCAATCACTGCAAAAGCAAATTCAGTTGCTGTGGAAAACCTTCAGCCACTGACACACAGGATATAGAGATATGTGTTGCTGTGAGGATGGGAGGATGTTGAACCTTTGAATGTTAATTTTTCATATCTTTAAACCATTAATAGAAATTACCTCAGCAAGGCTACAGAAAGGAGCATTACTAGTATTTCACTGAATGTACCTAAAGCTAGAATTAAATAAACAAGAGTACAGAATCCTTAAAAACATTCTTACTATACTTAAAAACATCCTTACCATAGTTAGTCCAGGCTGCATTCCTGCACGGATGGCTTCAATCTGAGTATGGGTAAATTGAATAGTATTGCTGTAACAAAGCAAAACAAGATCAGATAATTGATAGATTTTGTCAACAGTTTTGATAAAAGCAATTGTTTTAACAAGTTTTATTTCAATTAACTGTTTATACCTTTCCCAAACAACACACTTGCAAATTTTCACATAAATTAAATCAGCATTACAACTATCTTTTTAATAGATGCAACAGTCTAGTAACTTCTAAGCAAGATAGCAAATCACGTCCATGTGACAACAAATTCGTCTCATCTAAAAGACTGTTTGTCTTTATTTATTATTTGTAGAGAATACTGTAAAATTATTTAGGTATGACTTTCCTAATGTTTAAATTCCTGAGACAAAAAACCCTAAAAGACAGTATTTCTCATTGTTCTTCAACAGGCTTTCTTAACAGATAAGAGGATAATAGATTATTTTGATTCAAATATCAAACAAACCAGTCTCATTTCTGAAAATGAACTGCTATGCATGTGTTATCATTTTAAAGAAAGTTCCCATCCATTTTTACCGTTTTGGTTGATTATATGGATATGGGCCCCTGTTTGGAATAACATGAGGCTCTACAATCAGTGTTTTAGCTTCTTCAGGGTTTTCTTCATTTCCGTCCTCTTTTCTTTTTGTTCCTTTACCTCCCTTCATTGGGAAAGTTATCCTGTAACATATAATTTTAGGTTACAGTTCAACATGTTCACTGCGACATAGACTGTCTTAGAAGGTGATAAAGACTTTTTCTAACCACTAAGACAAACCTTCACACAATAGGGAAATAAGTGCTGCAAATTAAAAAGTTTTAATGAGAATAAAGAAAAGACATAACAAATAAATTTATAAAGTTGATTAAACAAAAAGTACGTCAAAAGCACTCTTTTCACAGCTGGAAAAGCCAGGAGCAGTGCTGCGAGCCAGCTGGAAAATGCTGAAAACAAGAAGTCTGTAAGTGAAAATGGGAGGGACAGGAGAGAAGTTATCACAGAACATAAGCTATGTCAGTGTTCTGAACTGTTCCAACAGATGAAGATGTTACCTATCCTCCCATTTCAATTTTTTATAGCCTTCTGTATGTATTAGCAAGCTTCTCTAATTCAGAAAGAAATCATATCTCAGGACAAAAATGCAGATATCTACAGCAGTAATAATCTCTTACAGGACAAATGTATCAGTAGGAAGAGCAATAGCTCTTCATAAAGAGCAGTATCTCTTAATATATGAACTAAAACTGAACAATAGTTCGGAAGAAAATTGTGAGTGAGATCTTTTCCTGATACCTTCAGACTATTTTTATATCATTATATAGTGATAGTGCCTTCTCCACACAAATTCTCCATGCAGTGTTTCCAAAAAAAGATTGGGAGATTACCTCCCTGCTTTTCAAGATTCCATTTAGCCATGATAAAAGCTAACTGGTGCAGGGGAAAGGCATCTTTTCCCTCCACTGATTTATTCCTTCATGAGGAAAAGATGTAGTTTCTTCAGCTGAAGAAACTGTTCTCCAATACTACTGTGAATCTCAGTTGCCAAACTTCAAGGAAGTACACCAGGAGGGACAGAATTGTCAAGTTTAAAAATGCTGGACAACAGCACCACTGAAATAAAACGAGTAAATCTCATTTAGCTGCCACAAAGGTAGGCATCCTATTTCAGAAATCATTTCTAAAAACAAGCAATATGGGATTTCAGACCTTATCCTCTGTGTTGACTGAATGGGATTTCCAAAAGCTCAAACTTTAACTGATGTTGAAATTGCTGTTCTTAGCTTGTTTTAATGAGACATGCAAGGAAACTATATAATTAAAATTCTCTAGGTTGAATGATGTTGAAGAGGCTTGATATCATAACGCAAAAGTGAATACTATGTGTTTTGATTTTATCTCATACTTTTGTTTTTTCCATATATTCCATAGGCTGATCTACAAGCAATGGTCTGATGCATTTTTGTACAGAACAGAACAAAAAGCTGTAGTACAATTAACTCTATACTGTAACTATCTAAATCTTATCTCCATCTTTTCTTAAAAGAAAGAGCATCTCCCTTCAACCCCTGAACACAACTCCACCTGAAAACACATTTCAGCAAAAATACCAAACCAGGAGTACTGGAAATATTGAGATCACCTGAAGGGGGGTACATGCAGATCTGGATTGTCAATAGTGACTTTAACATTGTATCCAGGAAAGCTAGCTTTTAAGTGATCAATGGACAGGAAAGTGTCATTAAAATCCAGAGTTGCAATCTGATTTGGCATTTTTGAATAGTGTGCACTGCTTGGGTCTCCATATCCAAGAATGATGTCATGCAGCCAGTCAGGAACCACACAATCTGTGTTCATCAAATTCCTAATAGTCTCCAGAAGAGCCTGTAAATAAGAAAAAACAGAAAAAATAGGGTTGAAGAGACTGACTTTTTACCAAGTAAAAATCATACTGAAGATCAATTAAATCTGTTCTATGATACAATATAACTCTTTAATCAAAAGTGTTTGGTTAGATTCAGTCAATATATAGTGCACATATGCAATAAAACACCAGTATCAAAGCACAGAATTCCTAAACTAAAAGCTAGTAAAGATTACCGTAATCATCAGTAAAGTTTTCATCCCAGAACACTCACAGAGGGGAAGAACACACAGAAGACCCTCATGCAGCTTAAGGTTTCCTCTTACATGTCTAGAAATTTCATCCCTGCAGTCAGTTTAAGCTTCCCTTCAAGCATTTGCTCTTCACCCACAAATTAATTTATCTAATAATCTGTGGTTATGCCAGCTTTCTGTCCTTTCCCCTCTTGTGAAAATACCAATGGTCCAGACCCAAGACTTGCAGAGGGTGTGCTTTTTAACTAAGAGGTAGATGAACTTTAGCCTTCCTGTTCAAGGGCTACTTTAGTGGCAAGTCTTCAACAAACATCTCACTTGAAATTTGGCATTTGGACACCACGTATCTGCTCTTCAGCAGCAGCAGGAACACACAGGATACCAGACCTGCACTTCCAGATCCTCTGACTTACCAGGCCACCAAACACGATACAAATGGATGGCAAACACAGTGCATCAGCAATCCACACCAGAATATAATACAGAACCAAACACCAATCTTCTAACAGAATAGTCAGTCAAATCAAAGTACAGAATTTTATTCTGATAATCTATATTTACATATTCATCTCCAAAGCGTAGTATTCTCTGTCCTTTTCTTGCTTGTGTTGTATTCCTTGTGATTCAAGTGATCAGGTAATGTGATCATCATGCCTGCTTAGTCAACCTCTATTAAGGTCCTGATTCTTCCCCACTACTCAGCATGGGTGAGACCACATCTGGAGTGCTGTGTCCAGTGCTGGGCACCTCAGGACAAGAGACAGACATACTGGAATGAGCCCAGCAAAGAGCCACTAAAATGATTAAGGGAGTGGAGAATCTGTTGTATGAGAGGCTGAGAAAGCTGAGATTGTTTAGCCTCAAGAATACAGAACTCAAGGGGCAGTGGAGAATTTTATCGATTTTTATAAAAAAAAAATGTAATGGGAGGAAGTAAGGTCAGTGGAATGAGACTCAGTAGTGCCCTGTGAAAGGACAAGGGGCAATGGACACAAACCGAGATACAGAAGATTCCACCTAAATACATCCCAGTGTTTTTACTGTAGCAGTAATACAACACGGTATCAGATTGCCTAGACTGGTTATGTAGTCTCCACCACTGGACATACCCAATTCCAACTGTACAAAGTCACAAGATCTTGAGCAACTTGCTCTAGCTGACTCTGCTTTAAATAGGCCTTGGACTAAATCATCTCCAAAGGTCTCTCTAACCTCAACCACTCTCTGAATCTGTTCCTTGCAATCACAGTCATGTTGTGGATTCTGTGACAGCCCTGTAAAGCTACCAAGTCGAAGGCGTCTTAGCACTTCTGAAGCCTCAAGGTCGTGCAATTACTTCAAAGATACATGGATGGACAAGTCCCATATTAACTAAGAGTTTTTATATTTTTGTTGTAAATATAGAACAAGTACTTCTGGTTTAAACATGTATTAAACAAGCATAATACGTTTGTCCTAAGAAAAGCACAAAGAAATCAGACAATGTCACTTTTTCAGGTAGTATTTCTAAATCTAGTGATCAGTTTCTAAGAGGAAGGAAGAAATATATTCCTAATAGCTAATGTTACAGTCCTAACTGCTTCTACGTCACAAAAACTTTGCTTTAGCTTTCCAAAAAGTAACTTCTATGCATGTAAAAATAGTAAGATTCACTCTTGCAAGAACTAACACTGCTGACCAACTGTAGCGACACAGTGGTGTCACCTCCAGCAAACACGCTGCATTTGCACTTCCTCTGCTGTCTCATCTGCTTAATTTACAAGGACTGCACAGGAGTTCTCTTGTCTTCTCTCCCACAAGCTCAGCTTTAAACTTCAAGCTGCCTTCTATCTGCTCCATACACTGTCTACACTAATCACAGCATCATCTTGTTTTCTTTCACCCAGCTGAAGTTGGAAAGGTTTGCAAATGACACGGAATGCATGCACCTAAACTGGTAGCAATGTGCTAAATCTTGACATACCTTTGATTGTCTTGAAAAATGAATGAATGAGACTTTAGCGAATGCCAGTACAGTAAGGTCTGCATTGGGATTTGCCTGTAAATTAGCTGCAAGAACAAAGTACAAATCTGAAAGCTACACTCACATTTAACAGCAACGCTGAGCAAACTTAAGCATTCACTGCAGGACTTTCCCTCTTGCTACACAGAAGTGCATATATATGTGAATGAAAAAACACATATATGAAAAAAACATGCTTGTACACCAGGAGGCTTTGGCAGAAGGCATTTGTATTTATCATGTGAAGGGAACCTGCCACAGACACACAACATAAACAACCAGTTCTGGTGGTTCTTTTCAATACATCTATAAAGGACTCTCTATGAAGTACTTTCAGTATATCAACCCACAGGTGCATGGCACCACAATGGTCTATGCAGGCTGCAAGCTACTGCTCCACACCAGAGGTATCTTTCTAGATACAGAAAGAAAAAAATACCCAAGTCTTCCTGCCTACCTCTTTATCCATTTACACACAACTTGCTACAGAATCCTTTAAAATGAAAATCACTTCAATTATGCAGTGCATGATTTTAAGGCAGCAAAAGAAATGTAGTTTTTCATTCATGTTGCATTTTCAAAATGGAAAATTCAAGGAACATTAAAGATTCAAAGGTCTAAAGAGCAAAGAAACTGAGTAAGAAGTATTTTTAGGTGTACAAAATTATGCACCTTCACAGTGAAAAAGGCCAACAACAGTGCTTGTGCTACAGCAGGAATTTGCCCTGCAGGTCAAGGGACATGGCTTCTTCTTTTCTGCTCAGCACTACTGAGGCTGAATCATATAATGGTTTTGGCTGAAAGGAACCTTTAAAGCTCATCTAGTCCACCCACCCTGCAATGAGCAGGGCCATCTTCAACCAGACCAGGTTTCTAAGAGCCCTGTCCAACCTGACCTTGAAAATTTCCAGGGATGGGGCATCTACCACCTCTCTGGGCAACCTGCTCCAGCATTTCACCATCCTCATCATAAAATATTTCTGTCTTATATCTAGTCCTCATCTACCATCTTTTAGTTTATAAACACTACCCCTATTAGAAAGTTTGTCCTCATCTTTCTTGTAAGCCCCCTTATTGAAAGGGTGCAGTCAGATCTCCCTGGAACCTTCTCTTCTCCAGGCTAAACAACTCCAACTCTCTCAGGCTTTCCTCACAGGAGAGGTGCTCCATGCCTCCAATCATCTTTATGTCCCTCCTCTGGACTCACTCCAACAGGAGTGTAGGGGAGCCCAGAGCTGGATGCAGAACTCCAGGTGAGGTCTTACCAGAGCAGAGGGGAAGAAGCATCTCCTGTGACCTGTTGGCCAGCCTGCTTTTGAAGCAGACCAGGATGCAGCTGGATTTCTAGGCTGTGAGTTGGCTCATGTCAAGCCTGTCATCCACCAGTATCTCCAAGAGCTTTCCGGTCAGGCTGCTCTCGATCTGACACACTCAAATGCCCAATAAGAAACTGATCCAGTGACCCTCCCGAAAGCTAATAGGTTCTTCTGATTTTCACAGTTTGACTGATTACTCCTTTTCTTACAGTTCACTATTACACCAGGTAACAAAAACACGCCACATACTCCCTTAACCCAAAAGTCCAAATCTGTAGGCTTCCTGTTAGAAGACTGAAATGATAAACTAATGCTTTATTATGTACTCAAGCAAAGTAGCAGTGTTCTGATTTTCAGTTTAAGAAAGTTTATCTGCAGAGGAAAATTATCACCAGGTGACATGCTCTAGGTTCCTGAAGGGAAAGCCTAAGCTCTGCCACCTAAAAAGCCTAACTACATGCATCTAAAGTAAAAAAGTCTCAGTACTGACAGCATATTCAGGAATACTCTTACCTAAGAGTAAAGGAGCAAGTACCTTACCTTGAAATTGTTTTCTTTCGGTTTTCTTCTCATTATTATATTAAATGTCTCATAAACATCTTCTGCTCCATTTTGTATTGTATTGGTCATGTCCTGCTGATACTGGTTTGGGTCCAGAAATACTCTGTATGTTCTGCAATCACCTTTAAGTCTTGGTTTGGGTTCAGGTCCTGCCCACAATGAAACAGCAAGATTAGAATTTGACTCAGTGCCAAAAGCAAACTATCATTCAAATAAGTGATCCATAATTGTTCCTCAAATGAAATATAGACAAATTCATATGATGAAACTAATTTCTGCATAGCAATAGAAACATCTTCATTGCATTATTCTAATAGTTTTTGAACAGAATCTATTTTATTCCTTAACCCAACATACTGGATTTATTTAATTAATGTAGCTACATCAGATTTTACCAGAGGAAACTAGTTAACCTTTCTCAGGCTGGTTATGGAATTGGTTTGGTATTTTCCAAGTATATGTCTAATTCAATGAGCATTCCTTAAAAGAGAGGAAAATGTTCAGTTAGGCTGTTAAAAATAAAAACAGAGAGAGGAAAAAAAAAGATAAATCTTTTGAACAAGTTTTGGTATATCATACCTTCTTCAATAACACGCCCTTTCTCATCCAACATGCCCTGAATTTCACAGCCTCTGACATAGACCAGGCCAGTCTGCTCAACAAAAGGCTGTCGTCGGTCAAACTTGGTGCCATAGGGCTGCATGGGACGCACCGTGATCAAAAAGCAGACGTCGTGCTTCCGCAGACCTGAGCCCCAAAAGGAACAGGCAGTGATTTGACTGAATGGCATTTCCCTTATCAATTCCTTAACATATATGTAACAGAATGCACTAAAATTTCTTTTAAATAAAACCCCACCTGTATAGAGTACGATTTGTTTTGTTTCAAAATATGCCTTGAACTTTGAGAATACAAAACCATAGGCCAGTGTGATATCATACCAAATATAAAAAGTAGAAATGGAATGCTTTTTACATAATACAAACATATTTATTTCAAGATTATTCTTCTCCCAATAATCCTACTCCAGTTACACGACCCAGTCATTTTCAACCCAATAATCTCTAAAGAAGTGTGGCATTAATCTCTCTTTCTCATTGACATCTTCTGGACAAACGTCCAATTCATTTTTTTCTTTTTTTTACAACAATTTAAGTGCAGTGCCTAGAACTGGGCACAAAATCCTAAACCAAGTTATCTGTTTAATAGGATAAAAGGTCACTTAACCAAGTTACTTGTTTATTGTGTTACACTCCAGTTTATAAATTCCAATATAACTTGAGGGTTTTTATTCCCTCAGCACTAACACAATGCTGGGGAGTCACATTCACTTGGGAGCAATGATGACCTCTGATGCTTCCATTCTGCAGAGATACTGCCTGGTAAGTTATTCCCCCAACATGCATCTGCACAGTGTCTTGTTCTTGCTTAATAATCATCCCTGTTGAACTACATCCTACTTTTAAAATGCTGCTTCTCCAGTTCACCAACATAATTCTGAACATTAAACCTTTTCCCCAGTATAGCTCCAGGTTCTCAGAGATCTAAGACACCTTCAAAATTCAGAAAACATGCTGTATTTTTCATGAGACAAGTAATTTCTCATTATGCACCAGATATTATCCAACAGAAGGCAGTTTCACCAAGATCCCATAATGTCAGGCAATCATTCATGAATTCATCTCAGTTTTGATTTAGTTAAAACTTTTTTTTTAAATCACAGAGACTGTTTTAGTATTTAAAAAGCTAGGTGCACCACTATACAGATACCTTCAGAAATTCAGCATGAATTTTCTGCCATCCTCCTAGATTTTCTACTTTAACAGAAATCTACAGTCCCAAACCTGCATCTGCTCATTTATCACACAGTCCAGCTTTAGCATTTGTGCTACGTGACCTATAATCACACTACGCAGCTCCAGCACATTTATCAGGTTTCTCTAACAAAAGAGAAAGGAGTGACATTTACTGATAATACAAGTACAAGTGCATGCTTCTATGTCACTTGCCAACACGGTCAACTAAAGTTCAAATCCCCAAGCAAAAGAAGTGTCGCCTGTGGACACTTGTAAGGAATAGTATTTGGTACAGTCAGCACTTCATAATAAACATACTGGAAACTACTAAAATGCACTGGTTTGAATTAAATAAAAATCTGTCCTCTCCACTTGTGTATGAGACAGATATCACATTCCCCATACTTTTCAATATGACATTTTTAGCATACACATTACTTAAAATGCTAAGTTAACTTTCCACAGTCCCTGTGAAGTACAGAATTTTACAGTCGGTCACTGAATGACATCAGTCTGAAGGAATAAACATTCTGTTCCCAATGAAAATCTAAGTACTTTAATAATTTCAATCGTCACTTTAGTAAAATATAAACTTCTTAAACTTGGAATTTGAGTAACTGACTTCTAAACAGTGTATTAGGATTGAAAAATCTGTATCTTGGAATAAACCCCTCCTTTCTTACAAATAAGATTACGCCCAAATGTATTTTATGAGCACCTATTTTGAGCGCTTTATTTCAAAGAATGTTAAGTACCTTCCCATTCATCTTTGATGTTATCTCGGACATTCAAATTAATTGTAACATCTGCTCTTACTCGCATGGGCCAGTTTTCACCAATGTTGGGCTTGGCCACCTCCACCACTGTGAAAGAGACAATGGGCTGTGCCATCCTAGCCCATCCACCAAAGACAACACCTCCATACTCTGACAACCTAAGAAATAAACCCCAAAGTTTTGTTAGTCATTATCTGATAACAGATTCAATTCTTTTTTAAACTATGAAAAAATTTACCACACAGTAAGCTTTAAGACAAAAGTAGAATTTTTAACTGTATGTGCTACTGAATTAGATTCACGTAATCCTGTATTTTAGAATCAAAACATAACATGAACTGACTTATGCTTCAAAAACCAAAGGCAACTTATGCTAGCATTATTAAAAACAAACCTCACAGAGATAGAAGAAAAAGGAAAGATAACAAAAAGCAATACTGAGTATAAAAGACATCACACCAAATAAACTCTTTAAATCTAAAGAGGATTAAAATGTGGCAGATGGCAAATTCAAGAATACTCAGTAACATCCCTCACAAACCAGAGTTGATGACATTTGCATATTTTTTAATATCAGCCAAGGCTTAGTACTTATGGAAAACTCATGCATCCATCTTAACACAACAAAGGCTGCTTGTTAGCATCCAAAATACTGCCTTTAACACACCTACAGGGATACGTATCCACAAACCCTCAAAATATCACCCCTTGGGATAGCAACACATTATAAAGGAAGGAGTAAGTATAAAACACGGTATATATGTAATACTTTTAAACACATACATTGTTACTATGTATTTCATACACACACAATATCAGTTTTTGATTCTTATATACACTTTGATGAGAAGTGAACTGACTGGTCTGCACCAGTTAATAAATATTACCATGGTTTCATCCTACTGACACTATCTTCGATGTCCTGTCTGATCTCATAGGTAGACTCCAGGCGGAAAAGATTGAAGTTCCTCAGCAGGTAGTCATGGAGAGTCAGAAACTGTAGATTCAACTTGGGGAGTGCCAGACAACCTAAGGGTTTAAGGGTAGAAGGGAAGAGGTATTTGAAGGATAAACAAAAACAGATTAATTAATATACTGTTTCTATGCATACATACATACATACACACTTTACTGTACAACTGCCATGGCTATTATCTTTGGAGATTCTAAAAACTATCCCTTTTATCAGTATGTACCTCTAAAAAGCATGTGTTTTTCAGGTTCTCTCTAAATGAACCTGAACAAGATTGAAGGAATTTTCATCCTTCTAGCAGTAATATGGTGAACTACTTAAATATTAAATCCATCACTGTACTCAGACTATAACAAAACTGAGTTTATGAAAATCAAATGCAGAGCAAAGTAATGGTCTGGAAATGCAATAATTAAGTTAGCATTAAATAATGATGAAAAAGGCTCATAAACTAATAAAAACCATGCAGCATTCAACAATTCCCCAATTCCCATGCTTTATGTTTATTAGATGCCATGAAAACCATTAATGTACAAAAAAGCTTTAAGTCAAGAAATCAAATTTTAATACACTACTCTAAAACTTCTGTTACTGGTTTGTTTTTTAAATGAGAATGAAAAACATAGGAAGATTAGATCTTACTACACAAGGAGTATTAGAACTCCTACACAGGTCCTAAAGCTTCTTCCATTATTGTAGGATAGTCTTAGCTGCAAATTTTCCATAATTAAAATTCCTGTAAGTTACTCATTTAACATTACTAGACTACTATTCCAGTTTGACACCTATGGTTAAGACCTGTGAAATCACCTTGCTTTAGAAACTTGCAGTATTATTGCTGAAACCTTTCTCTGGTACAGGTACTACATACTGACTTTCACATGCACTGAGATACAACAGCAGTGAAAAAAGGCAGCAGAACACAGTAATTTCTATTCTGGAAAGCCTGATGGTGATGAAATACTGTAACACATTTCCCAACACCAAGTAAGAAACCCTTGTCCTGTAAAGCTAGTTATATGCACAAAGCAACACCTCTTTAAGGCTGCACAGTATTTATCAGAGAGATATTCTTCTTCTCTCATTTTCTACAAGAAAATAGAAACAATACTCCTATCCTTCTTGAGTTAATTTACTCTTACATAAGTTTTAGATCAAGCTAATTTAGCTACTTTTAAGAACACAAAAAATCCCCTTAAAGACCACAAAACCAACACTGTCTTGTTTGAAACCAGGGCAGGAGAATACACGGAGATTAAAAAGAGAAAGTGTGAACTAAACTAAGAGAACCAAAATAGAAAAAAATACTTGTAACAGTCTGACAGCAAAAGAAATACTTCACAACAGCACCATCCATGTCATAATTGCAAAAGCGTTCACCACAGGAGGAAATGTTTCCACTACCAACCAGTGTTACTTGACGAAATTACATTTCATCATTAACAGAATTTCTTTAATGCATTACTAAAAAGTCATAAAACAGGTGTGATGAGCTGCTTTCTCCTCCTGTCCCCCCTTCCCTCCCCCACTGTAACCCATACATTGCCATTAATATCTTTTGCTAATCAAACATAAAACACACAGCACACAGAAGTCAGCCTCCCAATACAGGATGAATGACAGTAAAGCTGCCTTGACCTGCATTTAAGAACCAGAATGTTTCAGAGCATTAGAACAACCTATGTGCTGTTCACAAACAAAAAAGGAAATTTAAGAAAGACTTGGATTATACATTAATTTCCTAGAAATTACAGCAATCTCCCTGGTTTAGGGGGTTTTTACTTTGTATTGGTTTGGGGTTTTTTGGGGAAGGGGGTCCAGTCTCTTTCTTGTTGCCTTTTTTAAACATCAGCAGCAGGCCTCTAGTCCAGAAGAATCTGAATCAGCTTTTAACTAATTGCATCATACTAAAGAAAAATACTTCTTCTCTTCTTGGGCAGATCTCTAGATGACATTTGTATCACATCTTGTTCAGAAAAAGATCCTTTGTTGCCTATAACCCTGCCTATCTAAAGGGGTCATCTCTTTCTTCTCACTAATACTTGTTTCACAGAGAATTTATCCAAAAAGACTAATTTATGCTAAGCTGAACTTACAGCTTACACCTATACAAAAAAACCCCTCTAAATCAAAACAATGTAGAGAAGGGTATGGAATATTCGCTGCTGAAATCCAAAACAAACTTTATACTAGTCTTTGAAGATCAGTATTGGTATTTGGCATTTCCACATTTCAAATCAAATTTTTCACATTTCTAACAAAATTTCTCATGATCTCTACTAAAACAACCGTTTTTAAAAGTAGCTAGAGAAAAATACATGTGCTGTTCAACGCAAACCTTAAAATTACATGATTCCTGTTTGCAATACCAGCAGTTTGCTTCCTTGATCATAAGCACATTAGGTTCTCAAAGTAGTCACCTTTCTGTGACTGCGTGTACTTTTACCTTGAAATAGAAGTAAGATAAGTAGTGTTAATTTCCTCACATTACCACCCTCTCCCCTGCTCCTTTTTTTCCCTATAGAAAGGCTTTCCTGAACATAATTCAGCACAAAGCACAGACAACAGCTTTTCCAACCTTTTTGACCTTATCTGTGTCTCACCTGCCAGTACAGCACATCTGTTACCCAGAAGCAAATAAACATCTTTGTGTAAAAATAGATTTTTGGATTTTTCTTTAAATCCACTACATATTTGCTAACAATTTAATCTCAAGAGTTCCTGATTCATAACTGAAAAAGCCCCCCTGATCCCACCCTAAGATACTGGAAGATGCCGAAGTACCATGTGTAAGTTTCCTGGACAGTATAAACATAATACATCAGAACTCCTTTTTTTATTGCAGCATTTACTGTTCTGTTCAGCATTTACCGAACTACTAATCATACCTTCTCCAGAGTAATATTCAGTTGGTACAATATTTTCATCCCAAATAATCTTCTCTGTGGGATACAGAGGCATCTGGTTGAGTTGCTGAATTTGAGATATTCGTCGCTCATGACGGGAAACCTAAAGAAAGGAAGCATTCCAAACTTCTCTAAGTCAAAAAGGAAGAATAGAGACATTTTTGAAACATAGACATTAATTCCTACGACTGCTGGTGGTCACTTGCATTTTCTCCATCAATATTTTTTAAATTAAATATTTTAATATAACTAAATGCACACAGTGACATCAGAAGATGAACAGACATATAGTCCAACTATTGGTCAGAGTACTAGAATCAAACAATCATCTGGTTATTCAGCAGACCAAAAACGGCACAACAAAACTGAAAATATTCAGTCAAGGCTTAGCAGAGAATCAACTTCAAATAAAACTTTTTTTACTTTTGACTAAACATATCGTCAGTACCTAACTAATACCGCTCATTCAGTAACAGTTAGTCTTTATCTCCTCTTTGGGATGCAAAAAAATCTATCCAATACTATAATATGTTATCTGAACAAGTATCTCTCCATGGCATCCATAGGCTTCTTAACCTTAGAAAACTACATGAACAATTTTTAAGAAATCAACAACCACAAAAAAAGCTTATGAACGAGATTTTAAAAAACAGCTACGCTATTCTAATACTGATATCAGATTAAAAGCCCACAGTAATATCAGTATACCTTGAATAGCCAAAAAAACATAGTGTGCATCAAACAATATTTCAAATTGGTTTGAGGCCCAAATAGGTACTGCATACCTAGATCTACTTCAGCAGACTTTTTTGTTTTTAAATGGGACAAAAAGGTTACTGAACTAAGAATAAAAACTTTTTCAGAAGAACTCAAAACCATTGCCAAAACTCTCCTTACTGACCTTTACAATCACACAAAAAACCCCACACATTAGCTTCTCATGGAAACTACATCTACGAATAGGCATTTTCATATAATTTATATGGTTTTAAACCCCATCTTAATATGCCAATTACTGCTATAACACTGACGCGGCTCATGGGTAGCTCAGCAAAACACCCTAAATGGCTATTTCACTGCAGTGTAGTTGCAGGATGTAGGTATGCCTTGAGCTTTCAGCAGGAAAAGTACAAGCAGACCCAAGCACGCTTTTACCAGCAATTCCAGCAGAAACTCCTTGTCGTGGCTCGTGTCCTCCCCCTCGGCCAGCGGCGGCAGCAGGCACAGGTAGGACGCCACCTGGTGCAGAACGTTGGAGCTGCACAGCGAAAGGAAAAAAGCCTCTGTCACATCGAAACCAGAGAGAGACAGGAAAAAAACCCCTGTCACACTGAAACCACAGAGAGACAGCGCTTACTGCAGCTTCCTTTTCCTTAAAGAAAATACCAGCTGTCTGTTTTGACCAGAGAAAAACAATTACGGCTCGGTCTTTTAAGTGAAGTTTGTGTATAAGCTGTAAGCTGAACCTCATAAACATGGCAAGGGATGAAGATTTTTTATTGTTTATGTGTTTTATTGTTTCAAGACCTGACACAGAACGAAACAAGAAAGCACATACTGCCTTTGTCAAAATACATACTGCTATCCTTTTACTCACAGCATTTACAATACAGTACAGTTAATACAGTGGCATGCTTTCATGATTTCTGTTGTAGCTCTACAGAACAGAGTAAAAAAAAATAAACTAAACAAATTAGAGGTTAACTATTGCAAGTTAATTATTGCTGCAACTACTGTAAGCAGCTAGCTTATTTTGCAGCAAATTAGTGCTTTCTTACATTCATTAGAATAAAATAAAGTTATTTTTCACTACTAGTGGACCCAAACTCTCCCTGTCTCCCTATTTTAGCATATGTAAAGGCACGTCTGACTGACGAGTCAGAAGGAACTGGTAAGTCACGAGAGAACGCACATGAGAAGTCAGAAAAAAAAAGGGCTGGAAATTTGTTAAATTTAATCATACTGAGAACCGATAATTTCAATTTCAGTTTGATAACTTACCTAAGAGGACCAAATAACTTCACCAGTGCATCACGGGTATCTACTGCAGCTACATTTGAGAGTGCAAAGTCATATAACTCTGGGAAATGTGCAAATGCTGCTCTCTACAAAAGATCCATGCATGAAAACTGGATGTAAGCATATTAATGAAACAATTTAATAACAGTTTAAATACTTAGAAAAAAGTATATCTTCTGATTCATAACACGCACTACTCTATGGATCCTACCAGAATAGAAATACAAGCCAGATTAAATCTCCGTTTTTCTTAACACCATCTATTTGTTATCCTGGACTTCTGACATAGTATCTTTTTTACACACCCTTCTATCAGCATTCGTTGTCATTAAAATAAAAACATAAGGGAGCAGATATGCAGCTTTGCAGGCAACTAAGAAAAGTAAGGAACAAGTTTAACTTAACCAAGCTTCCTTGAATTGTTGTATTAAAACTGATGGGAACAATTCTAAAAAGCATGTGTGGATTTACTTTGTCTCTTTTGTACAAGGGACCACTGCTGGCACACGTGCACACTGATCTTGAGGAAATGCTGCCACCTACTGCATCACCACAGGGCCCTACAGCATTCTGCCTTCCCTTCTGAACAGACTCAACAGGAACAGCCCATTTTGGTAACACAAGGTCCAAAATGCTGATGTTTTGCTCGAGCATATTATTTAGTCATAGCCACATCCACCACACTGAAGCGTTACATGTCTTCAAAATGGTACAGGCAGTCAAGCTAAAGCTATTTCTGTAACTCAACAGGGAAAACAAGGGGTTTGACTTGGGAAATAACCTCATGCCTATTCCAGATGCAAATTACACTAGAACACCAAAACCAATTCCTCTGTCTCTCACAAGCACTTTATCCTCTACTTACCTGTAGAGAAGTAATTCTGTCATAGTGAATTGTGGTCATCTCATTCTCTGTCAAAGCATTTCCAGTCTGATCATTGATTTCAAAGCCAGTGTAGAATTTGAGCATATCTAAAAGCTGAGACATAATAAATATAAATTAGTGAATTAACAGTAAGAGACATCCAACTACAAACAAAATCACAATTTAAGAGGACAAATACACAAACAAAAACCTCTTCAAAGTTCTAGAAGAAATGGACTAAGGAGTGGTATCTACATTTTATACATGCCTGATGCATGAAATAATTTTCTTATCTCATCTGCATCTCATCTGCAAGTCATCAAAATTCCAGCATAGTCCACAAGCAATATGGTTTCTTGATAAACTAGTACTTGAAACTGAAACTAGTCACAGTAAGGTGATCTTAGCCAGAGGCAGTCACTGAACCCAACATAAGGCTTGCTGCTACCAAAAGGGTGCAAAAGGGTCTTGCTCCCTTCTCTGCCCTCTCTGATGGCAGCTCTGAAATTCATCCTACCTTTCAATGGGATTATTTAACTTGGAGGAAGAAAATTATTCAGATGTGCTGCTGGCTTTGTGTTCCATCCATATTGACCCTCAGAGAAAATGAACAAGTACCAGAAATGGGGGACAGCAAGCACCAGGAAAAGCAGCTGGGATGCAGGAAAGGGGACAGATCTTCAGATCCTGCTATAAGAAAACAGTATGCTAGCTAGGAGTGAGTAAACTGAAGGACAGGAGTGAGAAACAGCTGCACTGCAGAACCGTGTGAAGTTAAAATGAACAAAAGAATGCAGTGGTGACAACTTCTGCTATGTGTGTGGTAAAGCATGCCAGAAGCTGCACTGCTTTCTAGCTTGTACTTTCAAGAACTTCTCAAAAACAGAAGCAGAAATATTACTCTGCTCTTGTGAGACCCCACCTGGAGTACTGGGTCCACCTCTGGGGTTTCCAACACAAAAATCCCCATGGACTTGTTGGAAAATGTCCAGAGGAGCTTACTATAAGGCTGAAGCACCTCTTCTGTAACAGGCTGAGAGTTATGACTGTTCAGCCTGGAGAGGAGAAGGCTTCAAGGAGACCTTATAGCAGCCTTTACAGTACCTAAAGGGGGCTACAAGAAGGATGGATAAGGACTTTTCACAGGACATGTCAGGAATGGCCTTAAACTGAAGGAGGACAGGTTTAGATTAGATAGCAGGATGAAATGTTTTACTGCGAGGGTGGTGAGGCACCAGAACTGGATGCCCACAGAGATTGTGGATGCCCCACCCCTGGAGGTGTTCATGACTGGGCTGGACGGAACTTTGAGTAACCTGGTCTAGTAGAAGGTGTCCCTGTCCATGGCAGGGGGCTTGGAAATGAATGATCTTTAAGGTCCATTCCAACCTAAGCCATCCTATGATTCCATGAAACGTAAGAACAGTCACACTCATAGCTACAGGTAAGAAAGAACTACTGTGTTAAAGATTATTACATAAACATGTAGTTTGCATCCAAAGAAAAGCCCATCTTTAACAAACAAATACAAAACAACTGCAGCATTCAGAAACAAAGGGAAGGAGAAAGTTCTTTTCAAGAACTTTGTATCTCACCTGGCAGAAGAGATGACCCTCTTTCTCTCTTTTAGCAAGACTAGACAGGTAACAGTGAACAACAAGGTGAGAGTCATCCAACACTGTATTAAACCAGCGCCGCGTGGGAAGTAAAGCCTGTGGTAAATAACCTGACATTAATACAAGCAACTCTTCAAAGAATCCTGGCTTCTCAGAATTTTCCATTTCAAGAAGGCATATTAAGATAGATTGCTGCAGATATTTGAATGTCTAATACCCTAACAGAGGTATTAAAGCAGCATTTATGTATGCTGAGACACTGGGTTTATGCAGGTAAGCTGCTATGAACACAGCCCTTTATTTAACTGGGAGGAAGGCATGACCTTGCCATTAGTGAGAATTCATCCTGACAGTAAAAAAGGAAATTAAATAAACCAGTTATTCTACTACTAAGTGTCTAAATAATGATTGTGTGCTACAAATGATATGTCAAACTCCTTCGGTATTGTTTTAAATGTCTGTTTTCTACACTAATTTCATGATTTTTAAGCTTGTTTTCCTCAAAATTGCCAACTGTTTCTTCTAAATATGATAGGGTATTTTCTCTTCTTTGTAAAATACTCAAAATATTTTTCAAACCTTAAATAATAACAAAACAGAGATCTTTTCTTCTGAATGTAAATAGCTTAAGCTGCTGTATGTAGCAACTGTTGAACAGCATACAGTAACAGACCACAATTTAAGAGCAAAATTAGTTGTTCTCTACAGACTGAATTTAGAAAGCCAAAAAGCATCAGCATAGTGTTTAGAACTAATATGAAGAAAATAAAAAGAATCTGTAGTAGAAAGTGTTGATTGCACAATAATTACAAAAACAAACTCATAAAATCGTAAGAAATCTCCAACGAATCATTAGTTTCTAATTACCAAATCACCAGTTTTGATGGCAGTGTAAGTACTGTACTATGAAACAGTAACATTCTGAAAAAGGCTTCAACACAAGTAAAAAGAGCCCATTAACACAGTACATGCTACATAGGCAAAGAGATTTGGATTTACAGCTAATTTCTCATTTGCTTGCTCCAGTAGAGGCTTTATAACCTGTCTGAACTCCAACCTTTTGGTAGTACCTAGAGAGAACCAATATTAAACGTGCTGCTTCTAAGCATTCTGACTCAGACTTTAGTTCACCTTCCAACATATTTTCTCTTATCAGAGTATATTACATACATAAGCCAGCAAGCTCTAAAATTATTCATTCTACTACAACTACAAGCACAGACTACTTAAGCAATTTAACAGTTAGCCCACAGAAATTCACCACAAAGTCATTTTAAAGTTCCCTGTGACACTTTCAGAAAACTCTGTCATATTTCAGAATGCTTTCTGAATCTGAAGTTACTCTAAATAAATAACTACTCACAAAAGAAACTGTAAATGAATGCCTTTTACTTTTAATACTGGTACTGTGGTGCTTAAAATTGTCTCACTTCCTCAGTATTTGCTGAAAAATTTCACAAAACCTTGCTCCACCCCTTATTTCTCTGTAACAAACTGCAGATCACCAGACCTGGTACTTCTAAATGATGAACTCTAGTCAAAAGGGAATAGCTTGCATTGCAGAACTACTGCTACTTTCTGGGATTTAACCCAATAACACAAAAGATACTTTAAGTGATTTGTTATACATCAATAAGAATAGTTCTGAGTTATTCCTACCAGATTAAATCATCACACATTTTCAGAAATTGCCAGTATTATTACCACTGTTCCAATTAAATCCCCTTCACTGAGCACCTTAGGATCCTAACTTTGTCTAAGAATTCATCTGGCTTACCAACATTGCTGGTCAGCTCCCCATATAGATGCAATGCTACAACCTCCTATTTACAGCTGGAAAATCACTATTAAACAACCATGTGCACAGCTGTGACACAACCATCTCCTATTTGGAATAAGGCTGTAATAATTACCTTATGCATTTAAACCCTAGAAAAGTACACCTGGAAACTGGCTGAATCAATTTAATAACTTACCTCAAGGTCTAGCATGAGTTCAATAAACCTCTCACAATAATGAACTTTGTCCATAGAAATAGGACCTAGATTAAAAAATTAAAAATTTAAAATTGATCACAATATATTTACACTTGTACAATTCTTTAAAAATTAAATCAATGCTACAAATATAACAGTATTAATTTTAATCTTGTTAAAAGCTAATTAAAACGTTCTTCTCTTTCTAAAACAACCACTTCTTATATTCAAAATTCTTCTGGTTAGCAATGAAAGAGTAATAGAACCAGAATTTCAGCAGTGACTTTACGAACTTAGAAAAACCTTGAATGTAACATGCAAAAATGCTCACTTCCATGAGATATCACTGGCCCATTACATTTGTTAAGAACTTCTGATGCCATGTACTCAAAAATACATTTTTAAAAGCTGCAAACAAGATGTGTGCAGAAGGCCTTGACCATATTCTAAGGTACTCAATGGTGACTACTAAGGGGCCCTTAGACACACACCATCTCCTTTAATGACTATTTAATTCTTATAGCCCCCAAAGAGCTGTTAAAGTAAATTTTCCTAAAAACATGTCCAGCATAATTAGGAAAACAGAGAGGATAGATATCCTTTCTGAGAAAGCCACATTACACAAAATTTACCCTTACAGCTCAGGTAAGAGCTGAAGTTTGCTAAGACTTTAACAGCAAAAGCAAAACTCTGGGAACTGATTTCACCCAAATTGTGCTGTGCTTAGAGCATAATAACCCTCTTGTGTTAAAAGGCTAACACCTTCCTCTACAAGCACTTTTCCTTTCTAAATCAGGCAAGCAGATAATTTTGCTTGTCACAATGACTCAAGAGCAATCAACTCTTAAAGAATTTTACTTCACTTAGGCTTTTGTTCTTGCTGTAAATCAGTGGTATGAACAGACAGAGCCTTATGATATGCATTTATACCACCTATTTAACAAGGCATCTAAGTAAGTATGAAACGCTTTAGTGCTTTAAGGCTCTAAGCACACAATAAAGAATATCAGTTCCCAGAAATATTGTTTTTACTAAGTACATACTGAACAGAAGGAGGTTTAGAATAGCTTTTTGCTGTTTCATTTTTAAAGCATATACAGATTTGAATATTAATTTTGATATGAAATCCATGCAGACAGGCACAGATTTCAATACAAGCCCCACTTGAATAAGGTCCCCAGCCTAAGGCTGACATCCTAAGGACTGTTGTTTCAGCAACAGGTAAGATTTTAACACAGATAACAAAGTAACACAAGAATCACAGTTACCTGAGACAGGTATTGACTTTAGAACAGAAATGAATTTCTGAATGAGCTGCGAAAGAAATCTTCTCTCTCGATATGCTCTAAAAATTGGACATATGACAAAACAATTAATACTTCTTAAATGCAGACTAGAAGTATACTGTAGCTTTCACTAATACAGAGTTAGCTGCTTCAAAATTTATATAATGGTACTAAGTTGCTTTGAAACACACCTGAACTGTTTAGATGATAACTTTTCTCTCTCTACTCAGGCAGACAGATTAGCAGTCTACATTTTTAGGCACAGAAACTGATTAACAACCCATGCTTCTTACTGTGTCAAAGAGAAGTATGCCTCCTCCTACATCTTACCACATTGCAACACAAAGGCACTGGAACATTTAGTTTTGGTGCGATAGACACAGATTTACTGAGATACTTGCATAAGCTATATACATAAACATTTGTTACAGGTCATGAAAAAAAGTGAGTAGCTATATGAATATTATACCTCTAAGATTTGATACCACAAATTCACTGATCAAACAAAATATAAAGCTATAAACAGTATTTTTCATAAAGACTTCTGAAAAACAAAACAGTTTCCAGGAGGCTATATATAATTAATCCTTATTTGCCACAGGATTGCTAAAAACCACTTTTTAAATTGAAATTATTTATTTTAGCTGAAACACAATGAATGCATTAAGGAAAAAATGGTTTCTGTAACATACTGCATTCTTGACTCTTCATCCATTTTTGCATCATTTTTCTTAATTAGATTCCAGAATTTTCTTAGTTTTGGTGTCTTTTTCAATTCTTGTTCCAGTCGATTCTGAAATGTTAAAATGTTATTCAGTCACCAAGGAACTTTGTTTTCATGAGATAAAAACACAGTCCAGTCTTGTTATTAAAAAAGAAAAAATATATAACAAACTGAAATAAAGAGCAGTCTCTGGCTATTCTTAGTAAGTATCACTGTAAAACAAAAATGTAATAATGCTAGAGAGAGCCCAGCCATGACTAGATGTCAACTCCACTGCCTCCCTGTGATCTCATGGCCTTGTCTACAAATTAGAGCTTGAGGAAATTATAAACAACAAAGCTCAGCTTTATGAAAAATTACATTAAAAATATTATTACATGGTAATTTGCAACAAACAAGAAAGAATTTAACAAAGCACGCCAAAATATAATTCCATAGCAATGCTGTAAATATTAGAGTTCCTTAACAGTATTCCGTAAGAGTTTATTTCACACCACTTGGATAATGCTTAGAAAACTGCTCTGCCAGTTAACAGTGTTATGCTTACAGGTTGTAGAGCCATCCACATTGGTAAGGAAATGAGCTGCTGCACCTGACCTCGGATCAAATCCACCTCCTGTTAGAAAGTTACAGATGAAAAAAAATTTTAAAACATTCTTATGTTTGCTGATATGCCTGTCTTACAAAATACACCAATGTACATTACCATCTGACAAAAATATTTATATTGTTCTTTTAGATTTAACAATTTCCTAACAGGAAACTGCACTACCCAGTAACACCTTTGTATTTTAGGTTCTTTTCATGAAGTTTGTCAGTTCTTAATACTTCACCAAGGACCCCACCCATGTAAGTATTTTTAGCACAAAAGCTGCTGAGAACTGATGCTCCTTCTTCAGTCATTTCTTATTCTTGAACTCAGCTTTCCTACCATGCTTTCTCTACTTGCTTTTAATCTACTCTTTCTCTCCTGTAGCCCTTAATTTATCAAGTTTCTCTCACTTCTTCTACACTCTTCCCATTGTCTGAAACAAATAATTTTCTCCATGTCAGTTCAAATGTGCTCTCTCCAACTCTGCCTGCGATTCGGATCCACAAAGTTTTCCTCCTTTCCTGAGCTACTGAAAAATTTCAATTAACATCTTAAGTATGTCTTCATGGACAAATACTCCATTCTCAGCATTCTGAAACTTCAAACTTCAGTGTTCTTCACTTAAAACTCTACTATGATTATTCCATTCTGCTTCTAATAACAGTGTGCTTTTACAGGAACATTTCCAGCAGCTTCCCTATTTTGTTATATTAGAAATGTGCTCTACAAGAAGGATTCTGTAGTCATCATCAAACTATTTAAAATGAAGATGCATTGTACCACGGCCCCTAAAGAAAAATACTATCTCAATAAACTATACACATAAAGTTCAAGATGGTTACTGGCTCTCAAAATCATTCCTAATCCCAAAACAAAATAATACACTTTCTAAGTTGTTTTGTCTGAGAGGTAATGTTGTTATTTGTGCAGACCCAATAATACATCCCGTGTGCAATGTAAGTAAGAAAAAAGCCCAACAGCAAGAGAGGTTAGAGAGCACTGCTTCATATAACAGTAATTGTAAATTATTCTTCCTGCTTGCTCTTTAGGATCTTTAACTCTGTTTTAACTATAGATTGAGAACACAAATTGGTCCAATGCTTTCTTAAAACTAACTCAGGAGAACTGCAGATAAAAATTGTATCTAAACCTGGTTTCAGAAGTGAAAAAAGCCCCATTGTCTTTCTCAATAGTTAATGGGAATAATTTATGTGCTATTTCCTAGGCAGACTAAAAAGAGCACAGTAGTAACGAATCTGCTTTTAAATGTTAAGCACCTTTTCAAATAGAAATACATAAATTTTAAAGTACCATTTTTAATACAAAACAAATTTTAATACAATACAAAATTTTTTATTGAATCCTGTCTTTAAATTGTCTAACTGCCAATCCTCCAGTTTCAAGTCTCATCTATCACCTTGAGTCAGAGAACAGCAAACATGATGAGAGAGATAAAGTAAGAGTCGGAGGGTAAAAGCCCTCTGGTACCATCTTTTCCTTAAACTGGAATTTTGATTCATCTGCCTTACAAGAAGAAATTGCTCAAACTAAACTGCTAGTAACACAGAACAGCATAAACACACTGGAAATATTAGTTACTTTTAACGTACCAAACTATTGAAGCAGTGATCAAGGAAAAGCAGCAGGACTGTCTGTTCATGCAGAGAGTACTCACTCTCATTTTCAACCAGCGATGCCTCCAGTATGCATTTGAAAAAGAAAGGAAAGTGTTCTGGCCTTTTTTTGAATGTCTAGGAATAGAAGAGGAAGGTAATTTTGAGTCAGGTTGATACAAATAATTTCCATCTTCATTTACATAACATAGCTTAAGGTCTCTAAATCCATTTAAATCTATAAAAGAAGGGATTACTTTTTCTCATTTTTATTTATTCTGACCAGGCAGCACAATGAAAACAGACTAATGATATCCTCCTGACAAGGGATCCTCCCCCTGTACCTTCTGCATAGTCTAACAGGTGATGCACAGGACAAACTGACCAAGAAGCACGAGTGAAATCTTGTGGGAATGTTCAACTAGTGACTGCACAGAAACACTGTAAAATGTCCCAGGCAGAAGGTAAGTGGTAGGTTTTGGCCAAAACTATGGCAGCTCTAAAAAGTGAGCCAGTAAAAATCACCAGAGATTAATTACAGTCCTGGAGCTTCCATTCAGCTACCTCAGCAGGAAAAAGATAAACTAAATAATCACCAAGACAAAACAGTTCCTTTACAAGGGCAGTCATGTACCAAAACCAAATTTAATTAAGTTGCTTGGAATGTAACATGCACCTGTCATTTTATATCTGTACATAGGACAGAAGCATATATGAGCAAGTTCTTAATCCTTTATGCTTTGCCAGCACTCAACTAATGGCACACATACTGAAGTAAGTGTGCTTCTGAAATAATACCCACATAGGATGTATAACTAGACGTATGTTGTTGAAACAGCCTGTGAAACCTGGATTGTCTGTAGAGACATCAAGTAAATTCTAAACCTATTATTACCAAAAAAAATCCCCAAACAAAACAAAAACCCCAAACAAAAAAACCAACCAAACAATATACACAAAGAGTAAGATATTATTTTAGTATAAAGCAAAAAACGTAGAAAATTATGTTCACATGTTTTAAGCAAGACATTACTGGATAATACGTTAGACTTCCAGCAGTGCTTTCTTATATGTACAGATATATAAATCCTTTTTTTTCTTTCAATATCAGAGCAAGAACTTCTCTGTAAATACCCAACTTCTGTCAAGTGCCAAAAACACAAACGCTGGTGATAATGTTCAGCATCTCACAACAGAACCAAGGACTTCCACACCAGAAGGAATCAAGTAATTTTTCACCTGTCCATTCCTTTCTCCAAAAAAGAACACAAAGTTTAAAACACCATGAGATATTCCAGCTGAGGTACCATTTCCTTTTAACACTACAGCTCTTCTACCTTCTGTCACTGCAAGTGAGCACACTGTAAAAGCTGCAACTTGCGGATCAAAGTCAATTCTAGCTGCAGTTGAAATCAGTTACCTCCCACGCAGGGACATTCTCTCTGAACTTCTCATTCACCATACAGCAGATTGACATTAAATATGCCTTACTGGACACCTCTGGAGAATAATTCATCCATAGGTAATTTTCAAGGTACTGACTGTGAAGAGATAAAGAGTATTTCATTAGTTGCAGCCACCCACATAATCTGTCACTCATTTAAAAGAGCAGTTATCCACAAGGTATTTTTTTTCCTCCTTCTCATGAAAGCCATCTTCATAGTTTGTGAGTAGTTCCTCAAGTTACCTCTCATCTAGGTCACTGAAGCAAAACTTGTTAGACAGGTAACTGCTACAAGAGACAAATGAGTTTTTTATCAGGAAGACACATTCGCCAGCACATTTTCAAGTGCAAGAAGCAGCCAAGGGTCCATACAAATTCCTAACACAAATTCATGTTGATTTTACAAAACAATAAAGAAGAAAAAACTTCAGTTGTCTAAAGAATGTCATATTCAGTGTTCCCAAGCATAAGATGCAAAGGACAACTACTGTAAAACTGTATCTATATTACTAAATACCTTTTCTTGTAAAAATTTAGGAATCATCTAGACATCATCTTTCACGCTTCTAATCATATAACGGCAATAAAAATAGTGCATACTGTGCAACTAAAATAAAGCTTAGAATATTAAGAGAGTGGTTAAATGTTTTCAAGGTGAAAAAGAGTGCTGGACACTGGAAAATTGCAGCTTCCCTGCACTGAGCATTTCTTCTTCTTTAATATTTGTCATTTCTCATAGAAGAAACTCTCGATACCAGATCTTAAGAGATGAGAGGCTATTTGGACTGTCTCTCTCCTTTAATTTCCTGTGCAAGACAGTTACATCTGAGCAGGCAACCCCTAAATCCAGTCTTGCACCCTGTGCTATTTTATCAGCTGCCACCAGAAATTAGGAAGTTTTGTTTCTTCCTAAACAAGCTGCTCATCCATTACCTCCTCTCAATGCCTGCTCTAACACTCCTTTAGACCCTCATGAGACAGCTCAGTTTCACCTATTTATTTTTTCCAGATAACTCTTGTGTGTGTACAGTAAAGTAATTCAACGGTTTCAGAAAAGGCAAGTGCCAGAGATGGTGGTGCAAAACAGCAGTGAGAACTTGTATGCAACCAGGAGCTAAAGGCTCAGTAACAGAGAGGGATTTACCTTTTCTGGGGGCCCAGTCAGAATGCACAGCTTTAGATGGAACTGAGACAAATTCATAAGCATACACAAGATGAAATACATACTGCTTCCCAAGAGCTTGGATTTGGCAATGGAAGGGGAAACATCCCCCAAAAATCCACAGAACTCCACAGAACATTTCACCTAGGGATTCCAGTAGACTTCAGTATGTTTTAATAAAAATACTATGATGTGCCCAAGTGAGATAAACATACATGAGCAAGAATGAAGGACAGGAGAATCTCACAAAGGTAAAGACAGAAGAGCTTAACAGACAAACTGGGGAAAGGGTGGGGAACAGCAAAGAAAGGAGAGAAAATTAATTACAGGACAAATGGCAGTAGATGTGGCTATAGATCAGAAAGTATTACAGTTACATCAGAGGCTGATGACATTAAGAATATTCACAGAAAGGACAGGAACCTCTAACTCCATGCTATTGCTGACATACAAATTCCAGAAGTCCATTGCATGACATTTATTAATGTCAAACCCTAAACCATAATTTACATTTTCTCTTCTGCTCTTCTTCTAATTAAGATGCAGAAAACAGAGGGAAGTTTGTCCTTTTGTAGTTACTGGTACTAACTTATGGACTTGAGCCTTTTTGAAACAAAGAATCTACTTCAAACAAAAAACATCTCATTGTATTTCTTCTTAAGATTTGAGAGATAAAAGAGCTAAACAGAACATAAAATACCGTGTTTTTAAATACGTGCCTATTGCAAATATTTGTTTTACATAATTTTAGACATACTTTAAAAGTTCTTCCAGGAAAAGTCTGAAGTAGTTGCAAACAACTGTTTAAACAGATTTCCATTTCTTTTCAGGAGAAGAAAATGTTAATGATGTTGCTGCAGCACAATTCATGCTTAACCTTATAGTAAGAGATTTAATCCAAAAACTTCTCTGATTTCACTGAGTTCTGATTTAAGGCTTAATGACACATTCCAAATTACCCGAGTTTTTCTGTACAGAGAGCCAAGTTTTTCCCTTATTTCATTCATACTCTCTTTCTTGGTGCTCCACTTACACTAGAAATTGAGAATCATAAAACAAGACACCCTGAGATGTTACTTACATTTATGGAATTATTTTCTCATTAAATTAAGCTCTCCTCAATTTTCCTCAGTACACAATTCAAGGCCTTATGAAGTATGAACAAGTACACTACCTTCAAACTGTCTTTCTGCCCTGCATTTGCTTCTCATCTTTACAGGTTCCTATGAAAAAACAACTCCAAATTTCCCTCCCACTAGCTTACCTGAATTCAAGAAGCATTATCTTTCTAATTGCAAACCTAAAAAGGAAAAAGTAATCAATTAACACAGGAAAGAAAGCCTCCCACACACAGCTGTATAGAAAATAGATATATTTTCCCTTATTTCCTTATATAATGAAACTTGTAGAAACACTCAGGAATTATTTCTGTCCTGACATTTCCATATAATAGCAATCACTTGAACGCAGAAGCAACTGCTCTAACACTGTGAAAGCTGAAGTTCATAGAGGTTCATTAAGCAATTAAATTCACATTTTAAAGAAAGTCATGTAGGTCTTTTAAATATGAAGACACCACTTCCAATAGCCTTGAAGATACACACTGCTAGAAGCTGAGAGCATCTCCTGAAAAACTACAATTATATATTTAATCTGTTCATAACAGTATTTTTTCTTAGTGACTGGAAATGGAAGTTTGATTTGATTCCATATGACAAATTCTTAGATTGTTTTCAGACAGGAATAACACAAAGAATTCTCTGCAGAGCTCAATCTTCCCCAAAAAGCTCCAGCTACAGTTACAACTCTTTTCTGTACACAGAACTGCAGAATGCAGTGCATCTTGGATTCTTTGTCTCCCCCATCTAACAGTACAACTCATCGAAACTAGACTTTCTCTTCATGAACCTGGTAACACCAACCAGAACAGAGAAGAAAGCTAGAGGCAGTTTTTTTTCTTTACATTCCTTAGTCCTTAGTGACAAAAGAAGGGATCAACCTTCTATAACCATCATGACAAAACCAACAAAAAGACAATAGACTACCAGGTAAAGGGACTGAAAAATACCAAGTCCAACCATCATGTTTAAGGTTTTATCAGCTTAGGAACTCTCTTGTTACGACACTCAGACTTTGAAATACCATAATGATTAAATTAATTAAATGCACTTCAGTAATTTTCATCTGCTTTCAACATATAGATGAGTTTTAAAGTATTCTATCAAACATTAGAAAATACTTCAATATGGATAATGTTGAAATGGTGGTAAATAAGAGAAAGCAACTGGTGTACTTACTTTGACCTGACAATTTCTTTTGTATATACATCTTCAATGACCTGTGGAAAAAAATTTTAAAAGAATTTTTATATGCACTCTAAAGTGATTTAAAATGCATTAAGACATCTTATCTGAATTAGTTACTCTCCGCTTACTGCTATTAAAATACTTTTAACAAGTTTTTCCACCAAAATTGAAAGAATCTGCACTATCAGTTGCAAGAGGCACACTGACATCACGACAGAGATGAAGTTCAGCTGTTTATGTACCTCCTAGTTCTAACAATCACAGACAAATTCGATTACAAATACAACAAAATGACTGAGTAAAGGGAGGCTAAACAGGGAGATTTACGCAAACAAGCACAAGGAAAAGAAACTTAACGTTTAAGTACCCTGCAGTACATAAAACCAAACACACCATGCCATATTTTAAATATTCAAAATGCACATATCCACCAGAATAGCAATAAAGTTGTCTGCTGAACACTCACCAAAGAAGCTTTTAGAAAGAACACAGTTCAGTAATACCTGTATCTTTCATCCTTGTTTGATTTCTAAAAGTGGAACCTCTTCAAGGATCTCTTAACCTCAAAGGAGATGTTCAAAAGTCTTTTGCCCTCATAAATTCTTGGCAAAATAAACTGAACAAATAGCATACAAAATAACTGCATGCTATAACACACCTTCCTAACAGTGCCTAGGTTTAGAGACTACAAATACATAATAAATTACAGTGTCTCAAGCAACTGTTGACCTTCCAAGCAGTTTCCTACACTCCCATATAAAATAACCAACACTGAATATTGGCACATCAGGGGAACAGTTTATCCTCATTCTTTTACAACCCAACAAAATTCCAGTAGAAGTAATTACCTTTACATCAAAAGACAATGTTTTCTTCACATGTGGAGCCCAGTATTTATTTGCTAACTGCACAAGGGGAAAAAAAAAAAA
>VYXC01001699.1:1051513-1070288 GCA_013397175.1 Platysteira castanea | reverse complement strand
AAAAAAAAAAAGGTTAAATGCATACATTTTCATGTTAATGATACAATATCTCTACAACACATCCCATCCCCAAACTTTATTTTCCTAGTATCTTCCTTATTTCAGCTTATGTTAACTACAAGTAATAAAATTATGTTTTCTAACAGCTATGCTTATCAACCATTTAAGGCTTTTATGCCTAAATGTCCTTCCACAGAAATGTGATTCTCTGGAAAAATTTCAGATGCACAGACTGCTATATAACAAACATTCTTAAGTTATGTCTAACAAATCCATCAAAAAACCCCATGATCTTTCAGGAACCGCAAATCCCAAATTACAAGTGATTATGCTTCCTTGAGGAATCTGACAAGTAACTAGAGGCTACGTAAAAAAGTCAAGCATATTAAGACTCTGCTGCAGCCATCTCTTCACCAAAACTCCTGAGCGACGATGACAGCAGCTTCCTATGGAACTTTATTCAAGCTTCTTTATGCTCCGGGAGAGGAAGGAAAGCAGATTTCCAAGAAAAAAAGAAAAAAAAGAAAAAAAAAGAAAAAGAAAAAAAGACGACTTGTGAAAAATCACTTAAAACTTTCAGTATCAAGGAATTCTCGGCATCTTTTCACGTGTTAAAACATGCCTTACAGTGGTGCAGTGTATTACACTGATGCGTTTTGCAGTGCTGCTTTGTGGATCTCGCTTTGTAAAAGCGCGGGGTGGGGGAATACCCTCTCGTACATGACAGAGGCGTACACCTCTCTTCAATTACCACCAAACAAGACCCCTTCCCCNGGGCGGGCGGGCGGCGGCCGCGCCATCTGCTGCTCCCTCCGTGCCGCTGCAGCGCCCTCCCCGCGCCGCCGCTCCCTCGCTCCTTCCCCGCGCCGCCGCTGCCGCCCGCGGGACTTCAGCAGGCGGTGGGGAAAGGCTGAGGGAAAAGCCCTCGGAGGCTCTCAGCGCACGGGGCTGCTGCCACACTCAGCCTTGCAACGCTCAGTAAATCCGCTTAGGGGGACTCCTTCTGTTTTATGTATCACTTAGGGCACACTGTTTTATGTATCACTTAGCTTTCTGTCCTTCTGACGGGGAAAAAACACACTCTTTGTAACACCAAACAGTTGCCACCGAGACCCAAGCGCGGGTAAGCGCTCTGTCCGATCCACAGGCCCGTAATTAGTTCATTACTTCAGAGTTGGACTAGATGATCCTTACGGGTCATTTCCAACTCAGAATACGCTGTGAATCTCTTGAAATGCGTGGAGGAAAGGCAAAGGTAAAAGGGAAAAACGGCATGCTCAAGGAAGTCAACAGTTTGATAACGCTTTAGAATGGTTTGCAATTGACTTATTCTACTCGGTAAACAGATTAATTAAGGAGAAAATTAACAGACTCCCTGGGGAAGTTACTGTGCTTTGTTTCAGGGCTCATTATCCAGCACCTGCCACTTGAGTACTTTGCACTTCCAGGCAGGTCCCATTGAAGTCTGTTTGAATATGACCTCCTTTGCTTTGGTATCAAGGTGATCTCCACTTCATTTCTTCAAGCAGAGGTTAAACTAAATATTCTTTTTGAAGTTGAATTAGAATGTACAATGGGAATGGAAAAAGTAATGACAGTACCTTGAATAGGATCAGACAATGGCTGTATTCAACTAAAAATGCCTACTGCATGCCTTTACTTTAGAAGATCCAGAAAGATGAAAATTAGTAAAATGAAGAAGTTACAAAAGTACTTGCAGCAAATTTTGTAAATAACAAGGATTGAAATTGAAGCTATAAAACAGCAATAAAAAAGGATAAAGGAATTTAAGTTCATTACCTATAAATATCGGCTGAAAATAGGAAAGCTTCTGAAGCTGGCTTTCAGATGGAAGCCAAAAGTTTGATTTGTGTTAAGATGGGACGATAGGGAGAGGCAAATGCATTTTGGACTTTTGTAAGTTTTGCTAAAAAAATTTGTGAATTTTCTAGAACAGCCTTGCAAGGCTAACCTAAATCTTCTGCTTATGATGCATCATCAGGCCTGTGTCAAAACCCACAAATTTCCGTATGTTATCAAAGCTATGAAACATCAAGGAAGAATCCACATTTACCTAAGTTTTGGCATTTGTGTGTCCCAGTGAGGAGATCAATTGTCTTAAATATCACTACAGTCAATGTGGCAACAGAGGTCCTTCCAAAGGGCAAATGAGAACTAAACTAAATGCTCTCATTCTCTGAAGGAGCTTCTGATACCAGAAACTAATATTAGATGCCTAATTTTAGGCAATATGATTACATTTCTCAGTGAAATTGTCAAATAAAGTGCTAAAGATTCCCTTCCTATAAATAATATATTAAATTTTTTCTCTATACAGGGTATTGTTTATTTAGAGAGTGCTGGAACAGTAGGACTACAAATGAGTAGCAAAAGTATAAATTAGTGCTTTGGAAAAATACATTGCTTTCATCCTCAAGAGCAGGGGAACCTTTAAAGAACTGTGGTGAGACACAGCATAATGACACGCAGTGTTGTACCTTCATCCCCATCTGTGAATCTCACCCCAGCTCACAACTGTCTATTAAGACTGGTCTCTTGAATGCCTATATGCTCAGTTTCCCCCAGAGTGGAGGCACATCTGGCACTTTCCACTCCAAACTCCTTTGTAATTGAGGAGAAATAAAACCCTGTACCCCATCATCCCGGCAGCCTTCTGTGAAGTTCTCCACCTTTCCATACTCATTGGCTTAACATGTCAAGAAAATCAAATATTCCTTTCAAAAACCTGTTAATTCATTCATGAAGACATGTATTATTTAAAAGCCACATATTTGAGTAGATGCAGTTTTCAAGACTGTTATTCATTTCTAGGCTGCATACAGTCCTGGTCAATTTATATTCTATGCTGCTTTCTTGCTTAATTAGCTCCTGCTGTTTTGGATGCTTTCCCTTCTATATTACTGTAATCAGGAAAAATACGCTTTTCTCCTTTTTTTTGTAAACTGTGTAAGCCAAGGTCATCAGTAAGCTGGCCATTGCTTTTCTTTCAATTATACTCTCCTGAGCCCAGTTCCACTAGAACAGGAAGTACCTAGTGATAATCAGCAGGGGTTGATTCTATGTTTTCTATTTTCTACCTTTTAGATTATTTTAGATTCTACCTAGAGTCACAGAAAATATTAATTCCTAGAAACGAAAACTCCAGACAATTCATAGATTCCAGACAATTCAAAGATTTCCAACACTGATTGATTTTGTTTGTTACTATTTTAAGGTCATCAGTGAGACATGACCAGTGAAACTAGATTCTGCAGTGCCATACTTCTAACATAAACACTGTCTCACTTTTGACTGTTTCTCTGTCACACAGAGATTTAGCCTTCAGCTTCTAGACATAAATAAACCCTGCACTGAGATGCAGACTCTGTATGGATATCATCTTGCACATTTGTAACCTCTGGTGGGAAAGTTTTGTTCCAAAGCAGGTAAAAAATACCAGCACTTTACTCAGGGTGCAAAATGGCATTACCTTACCCATTCTAGTCATCAAATTCCATCAGAATTACGAACAGGCATCTTGTCTGATGGACAACTGACTTTTCTCCTCCAAGCAAGCATTGGGACAGACAATTCCCCTTGTGCCTCAGCCTGGTCACTGCGGTGCAGCCGCAGTGACTATTCCTGGCTGTTTGATCTGGAATGATGGGGTGGCTACTATCACAACTCTACTGTCACCTGTCCTGGTGGCCATGGGAGCAGAACAAACGTTGCCTGACGTAAGATGGAATTGAAGATATCGAAACTTTCTTTCCAGGGTGGAGACTCTGTTCCCTTATAGTTGAGGGCATGCTAACACCATTCCCATAAAACAGACAAGCAGCTAACTGACAGACAGCACTGTTGTACTGCCCCACGTTCTCCCATCCAGGGGTTGTTTTACTGCTGCTTCATCTGTACAGTTTCAAGCTAGCCATAAAGTTCCAGTCCATGACCAAGCCTGCTGAGTCTTTGGCCTCAATTGCTTCTTGAGAGAGACACTGAGGCCTGATAGATAAGAAACACTTCTTCCTTTCCAAATCATTGACTGTGGCTTTACTTCCCCTTTCAACAGTAGTTTTTTCTCCTTTCTGCATATACTGAATACGTTAGTGTTTCTTGGCCCTTATGTTACATAACTCAGAGGCCAAGGGAAGCCTACATTCCCTTCTTGAAAGCAGGCAGTGATTGTTCTGACAGCCACGTTCTGTATGCAGAAAGTCAAAACCAGCTAAGTTTGTACTTTCTCTGTGTACAACTTACAAATATTGAGGTGGTCCAAGTGGTTTTTAATAGAACTATGCTTCTCAGGATGGAGGTCGAAACATCTGGGGTGCATCTCACTGCTGTATGGGGAATATGTTATCTGGCCTAATATCATTGCGTTATACTACATGTGTACCCTTAGCTCTGGGGAGGTACCTAACTGCACGCTGCACACCTTAATGTAAGGCAGAGGAATCTCAGCCTGAGTGACACTCAGCCATATGTTGGGTAGGCTTTCTATGAAGCAAGCCTGTAAAAATTAGGAGTACGCATCACTTTCAAACCAGCTTTTTTGACCTCTGCACGTACACACGAGATTTTTCAAGAGGCATCCCTCTGAAAAGCTCTGAAACTGAAATCTCCACATATGAGAATTTCAAGTGTCATCATGTATGTATTCCAACCTGCACATACAGCTTTTCTTCTAACCAAAGGAAGACAGTGACTATGAATATGCAATATTTTGAAATATTTATTGCAAAATTATATGAACTGAGTTTTTGAAAGGGATGAGGGGATGAATGGCATATAAATAGAATAACATGTACATTAAGCAAAGAAGATCTGAAATGTCTCTGTCTCTTACCTGTTGAAGTTATAGAAGAAAAATATGGATTTAAACCCTCTTTCAGGTAAATAAAATTTGGAAAAGTTTCTCAAAAAAGATTAGAGCAATCCTTTAACATGTAAAAAGCTTAGGCACAATGACAGGGGGTTATTGCTTTGATTATAACTCACCCTTCATAGCAGTTAATATTCATATAAACTAAATGTTCAGTCTGTTCATTACAGCTTTAATTCAATCATGTCACGTTGGTTTTACTGTTTTATTTATGTGCATTCTTCTAGTCCAAGACTTTTGTCACTGTGTTCATCTCATTAAATATGTGTACTTCCACTCAGTAAATATGGGTACTTTCAAAAATGATGCCTCAGTTTAGTAACAGATGCTTCTTAAAATATTTAGAATTTTAAAGTGTAAAGAAGCCATCAGTAGCATTCTGATTTGTGTATAAATATTTATTTAGCACACATTCTGGCCAATGTACTGCCCTTGATTTTTGTGCAAAAGTTACAGTAACTTCAATGGATATTCTGAGCTCATGACTAGAGGAAAATATGGTTAATTCAGCAACCCAGCTGCTTTTATATCCCAGAATAGCAAGCAGTGCCTCTAGTGAAGAAGACGGTGAAATAGGAGACTTTGTGTCATTCTTAGCTTTTTGTTGCTGGGCTCACATTTGGGTAACAGCTCAAGTTAGGGCAGACTCTGGACTATTCTAATTCTCTTCAGAGACTTTTAGCTAGGTTTCGGCCAGCTGAGGCAGAGCAGTGGTAAGAAGTTGAGACCAATGGTCAGAAAAGCTCTAGCAATACTTGTTAAAAATCCTGTGAGGGGCTTTTATGTGATGAAGTTTCTATGTGAAAAAAATTAATATGAAATAAATCTGTTTGATGGAGGATTTTCATCACTGAAATGAGATTTTAAGGCATATAATTTCCTTTCTATTAGTGCTGGCATGAGAAGTGTTATAGAAATTTGGGTCTATCGAGCATCATTGTAAAAGCGCATTTTTGATCACATCTCTTTTCTCACAACAAAGAAAAAAAAATACAGATTGCAGACAAAACTGCAACATATCTAATATGCAGCACAAAACTCAATCGAGTCAGCAATTCTAAGATGCTGAGAGCTGGCTCCAGTCTCCTAAAGCTTTCATCCTTGCTTTTCTCTATATTTTCTAGGTTTTTGCTAGACATTTCCGTTACTATGTCAGGGTTTTAAAGGAGTATAAAAAGGCAATAAAACACAATACCTACTGAAAACAGAAAATTCACACCAGTGTAATACCAAAAAATAATGTTTTGTCTTTTAATAATTCCTTTTACGGAAAAAACCCTTCTACTGTAATATAAACAACAACATTACTCAACAAATCATTTTAGCTCATTAGCAAATAGACATTTTCCCTCTGCTAATTGCATTAGCATCAGACCCATTATTCAACACCTGAGGGAATTCCTCCGGAGCTATTCTCACCACCCAAATACCTGCTATTTTTTAGACCCAAAGTATAAAATACAAGATATAGTACACTACAACAAACAAGGTTGCCAAGATACTAATCCAAGGGTGCTCTCAGTGTCATGAAAAAATCCTAACATGTTTTGATCTTAAAAATTATCCTACAGTTGGCTGCTACACTTGAGGTATCTAGATAGTTTAGCAGATTTCTACTTCATTTAGTAGGACTGTATTGGCACTAACAGGAATCTCTCCCCTGTGTTTTCAGGATCATCTTAGAAACAAAACAAACTAGAAATTTAGGAAATCACCTAATTTACTGTAGCTCAGCAAGCTACTTTTGCAAACACATACTAGGGATTAAAATTAAGACTCCAAAAAATGCACAGATAAAATACTGCCACTTTGCATCCACATAGTGTTTTCCTTTATGCCAGTAGGATTTGGGTGCAGTGCATTAGCAGTACAAAGGGGAGACCCCATGCATAGCTGGCTTCTTTAGTTTAGGAACAGTCTTTTCCTATTTTAAATAGCAGTGGCCACGTAATTCTGTTTCCTCTTCTTCACTATGTCAGCAAGGCACATTCCAGTGCCACAGACAAAGCTGGACAGTCACCACATCCATGTGCTCTTACTACCCTACACACCCAAATGACTTGGAGTGGAGAGCAACAGGCCATGGTCTACATCACCACCAGGCAGTTTCTCACATCTTCCTGCACTCGCATCCTCAGGCACTATTTTACATGCCGTGACAGCACACAAGCAGCAACCAGCTCCATGACTCTTGGACTAGAAGTCTCAGATGGAATTTCACGGATTGATACAGATTGGCACCAGGGACTCTGGAAGGATTCCAGTCAAGAGGAAAAATTTCAGCCACATATCTAAATCATGTCAAGTGTATAACAGTCAAGCCACAGATTAGGATATCCTGGGAGCAGTCAGGAGCTGGAATGGCAGAGAACAGAAGTAAAACAGCATTCAGAGACCCATGATAACTCAGCATAGACATAATGACACTTTCATATTAGAACAATAGTGTCTGAACAAGGAGATACCAATTAATTTGTGAGGGGTTTTGTTGTCATAAGACTGATTTCACCTTCACTTGCATGGACTTTGAAGATTCACTTCTGTAACAGATGCTAAAAAAAAAAATGCTGTTTAAAAGCTGCTTGACAGAACTAGTCATTATATGAAGAAATACAACTTATTTGCTTAACCTGGAGAAAGAACATATTAGGAGAGCATAGAAAAATCACTTCTGTAATTTCAATTTTCCTTATGATAACTGCCTCTCAGACAAATCTCATCCACAGCCATCAGACCATAAAACCAGGCTATTAAGTTAAAACTTATGCTTTAAAAATCCACAAAACCTTGTGCTAGGAATATGAACCATTACCACTTTAGTTATTTAGGAGGTATGGGCATTTTCAACATCATTACAAGGGGCCATTAGATGGACCGAATCCATACTCTTTATTGATTTAAGAGTCATCCAGCTGTACTTAGATAAGTGTTACTCAAATGAGCTGCTATTGAGAGATTATAACTTTCGGAGTTTTACAGTTATACTAGGAGGCAGCCAGGAAAACTCAACATTAGATCCAGCATCTCAGTGTGAAGCCTAAGGTGTCATTAACTCCAATTAAGTTTCTTTTCTCTCCCATTTGCCTCACTGATTTTTCTTGTTGGCTCTGGGTGTGTGAGAGCAGACCACAGCCAAGTGAGAAACCCAGCACACCCCAGTGAAAACCCTCTTCACCCCAGTGAAAAGCAGTGATTAAACAGTTTTTCTGTTTATTATAGCTTTTTTTCCCTTCTGAATTTTTCTGTAGCCATATATAGGAATATTTATGTATAAATGTTTTGACTTCCTGCAAACCTTGTGTGGGGGTACAGCTGCCACCCACACACACACTTCAGGCCACACTCTGATCTCAGAAATGCTCCTCGGGCCTCGGCCTTGACAAACAGCACTGGGGCTGAGCTCCTCTGGGGCTTATCAGAAACAACGTCTCTTCCCAGGAACTTAACCAGTCTAACAAGCTCCTGTTTTTTTAATGAACAGCCCTGGAAACTTATTTTTCTTGCCTGCGTAACAACACAAGCAGAACAATTTTTTGTTACCAAACTTTCAAAGAAAGTTACTGAGCCGAATTACATCCAGGATGGAAAATTACTATGACTAAAGGCAACTCTCTAGCAACCCTATAAATAACAGACCTAAGACCCTTGGAGCTCTCCTGAACCACAGTGGGCTTCAACCAGCACTTGCCCTCAGAGTGGGATGGCTCTCAGCTGCTGAACTCCTGAGCTTGCTATACTCTGAGGACTGCGCTGCACACTGCTGCCAGAGCCTGGGCTGATACCCCCCCCTCCTCAAGGCTCAGCTCTTTGCCCACTGAGAAGATGCAATGGCATCTGACATGAGAACTTCACTGAACTCGAGGGAAGTTTTTCACCTTGGACACACTTGTTTGGGGCTCTGTGTGTGCAAGTGTGAATTATTACAGCAAATATGCTATGAATGGTGCTCTCGGATTCTTAAGTATGTTAAATTTGTGAGTTAGGCCTGTGAGTTACTGTAGTGCTATACAAATTCTATAGAATCTTTGGTAAATTGTTTAAGTTAAGTGCTGTTAAGTGCTGCTACTTTAGGCTTAAACTGTTGGTCAAATCTGGGGCTAAGCTTGGCAAGGGGCTCCCCTCTGAACCTTGCAAGTCAATTGGAGGGTCCTCCTTATTTCTTTTATCCTTACTCTTTCCCATCCTTACTCTTTTTCCATCACCAGCCTCCACAGAGATCATTTTTGGGTTGATTTTAGTTATAGATTGATGTATTTTAGCTTTTAGTTTGATTTTTGTCTGTGAGCTTTAACCATCTAATAAGTAGTAGAGTGAAAGTTGCCAACAAACTTTGTTGTGCTTTCACTTTTACATTAGACCTGCTTTTGAAAATACCTTTGCCAGTTATTCTTTGAGCCACCTAAAACACTGGTGTGTGACACATTGCAATGATAGTGCAGCACAAACATTTTAAAAGTATCCAAAGCCACATCTCCTAGACAGAAAATGGATGATGTGATCAGTTAGTACTGCAGTTGCGTAATTTGTCTTTAAAAAATCCCTGTTACCTTTTTCTGGTCATTTTTAAATATTTGACCCTCCTTCTATTCCACATAGAATAACCTCTGTGCTAAACCCATGCTACTGGAGTTCTCCTCAGCAGAAGCTCATTGTTAACACAGGAGGATCCACTGTTTTCCTCTGCAGAATATGCTTTAGTTCTGCACAGTCTCAAAAAATCCACTACTTCAGTATTATCAGATTGTTAGTATTAGCCATCAGTTCATTCTAACAAAACCACAGGCAATGTTTCTGCCACCAAAGATACTTAAAAGATTGATGGCTTGAACTTGCCTTGAAGCACTATGGAAAATGACTGACATACTAATGAACAACAAAAAATGTTATTGAGACTACAGAGAAAACTGTTCTAGCTCAAATTCTCAAAGATATTTGAAGAATTTTACAGTTAACTGCAAGAGACAGGATTTTCTTCTCTCCAGACTGTTAGAAACCATTTAACCCCTTTCTAGCTAGTTTATGGAATAATCCCCCTAAAATCATGAATTTACACTGACACAAAACTTTTTGTGACGGGATGGAGAGACAGACATTGTGGCTCTGAAATCCAAGCCCAAAGACTCCATTACTTTCCAAATTAATCAGACAGTAACACTTCCTGCAAATGTCTATTTATCCCTCAAAAATATATTTTTGTATTACATTCCCCTCATTTTACTTAAATTGGTATTTTCAAAACATGAAAGTTTTGTTCTCTAAACATTATTCTCATAGCATTTTTAAATGACTAACTCCTTAAGAAAGGTGTTATTATCTTTAAACATATTTATATAACAAAATCTGAAACCAAACCTGTTGTTCTAACATTCAAAGTTAGTTACTTTCATATGCAGTCTTTTCTACATAACGAATGTTAGGTAGTTTCAAAACTCTGGTTTGCACATAAAATAAACAGTGAAAGTACAATATAAATAAAATAGTTTATTGCAAGTATTTTAAAAGAACTCTACAATATGCTTTCAAAACATTTTATACAGCATTTTGTCTTTCAATATGAAACAATTCACATAGGGAGAAAAAAATCTCAATATATAACTATAGTCATTATTAATGTACTAAATTTGTCTGTCATACAAAAAGCATAGTACCTACAGACTTGTTTCCGAGTATTTTTCCTGGTTTTATTCTTGCTGAAAATGGAAAAGAATAACATGTATGAAAATAATTTTGCCCTTCACTTCGTATTCACCAAGTACCACAAAGTTCATGCCACTTCCGAAATAAAAAAAATAAAACCCGTTTTACTTAAATGTATATGGATCTATTTAAATACTGAAAACAATGTCATGTATCTTACAGACATGTTAATTTAGAAACAGGATTAAGAACTTCAGGTTTCAACTATTCAAAAGTTGCATAACAAAGAAAGTATCCTAACAGGTAGTTTTTTCAGAGGAAAAAAAGGAGAAACAAACTTCATTCTTGTTCATGATGTATGAAGCTCCACTGCACTTAGACTTCTTGCCAGCCCCATTGCCACAATGGACAAAACCATCTAGTTACTAGAAAGTGTAACTACAGATTCTATTAATACAAAATCAGAATTACTTAATTTCAGCTAAAAGTAATTTTCATTCTCTTATATTTAATGTAATGAGAACATGACTTCCTGACAAAACTGCTCATCTGAGTTATTATCACATCTTGGAGAACATTTCTTTTACTCGTTCACTTTGTATGCTAGAAGGAAAGGAGACCGAACAGATAGTAAGCCCATTAGTAACGTTAATGATAATTTCTTGTCTTCTTTTCTTACAGAAAAATAGCTCAGTAAAGTAGGACTTGGCCAAAAATGCTAGAGAAGGCAAGGGATTTACAAGGAAGTAGAGTTAATGAAGTGGTGAAATGGATTAATTGATTATAAATCCTAATTTTATAGCATTGTCTCCTTGTATTTTATATAAAAAAGGGAAATGATCTAATTCTTCATGTATAGCTCTCCAAGCACATTACAAAGCAGTTATTTTTTTCTATCCTACAGAAAATAGAATATTCTATAATGCCACATCATTTTTCTCATTAAACTTTCTCCTCTTTTTCTACTCTTCTTTTTTTGTGTGTTTTATCTAAAAATAACCATTTCTTTTAAAGTATGGGATAAATACAGCAAGTGTCCTTTGCTTGCAACATATGGGGAGCCAGAAGAAACGAAAAGGACCTTTTTTTCCTTATTCTAAAACTACCTTTTTGTCTTTACTTTTCTGATAGTTATCACTGAACATAAAATACTATATGGGAAAAGGTAAAACTTTTAAACTATCTTATTCATGGAACTCTGCAGCTTGCTGCAACACTATTGATACAATACGGATGTGTATTTATAAATTAACTTAGTCAAAGGGAATGCAAGAAGTGTGTATGTGGGTTTGCTGCATTTTTTAAAAACATCTCAACAGTAGTATCTCACAAACTGTACCAAGTAGACAGTTCTGAAGACAGTAAATTAACTTCACCACGTCATCTCTGTAATAGCAAATATAATCCCCTACAGTTAATTGTTTGCCCTAATATAAGTCTTTTATAATTATGCAACCAAAATATTTTAAAATACGATTTCATAGGACATTATCCAGTTTTGATAAAACTAATACATTCTCTGCTTGTTCCTCAGAGGAACTAAGCTTTAAGCTCTCTTTAATGTGAGTAAGGTGGTGTCTTTTCAAATGTGGGGCCTGTCTGAATTTTTTTCCACACACCAAACATTCAAATGGCTTCTGTCCAGCATGCATTAGGTGATGTCTTTCAAGCTTAGAAGGAGATTTAAAAGTTTTAAAGCAGATACTGCATTGATATAGTTTGTTAACAATTTCACTTTTTTCAGTACCTTCAGAAAAATCATGCCAGTAGCTGTAACAGCTTTGCTCCGTTTCCAACATTTTACTGCACAAATACGGCTGTGGGTTTCTACTGCTGGTGTCAAGAGCAAAATCCCCTGACTCGATTTCAACTTTGATTTCAGCTGCTTGGTTTGACTGAATCAGCTCAAATTCTTGAAAGCCAGATGGCTGTGAAGGTGTTTCAGAATAACCTGAATAACCCACAGGCTTAAATTCAGTGTGATCTCCCTGATGATTGAAAAGTTTGTTCAGGTTTTCAAATTCTACCTGGCAAACGGGACTTTTACAGGGTCTCTTTTCAGTATGGGTGAGCTGATGTCTTTTTAAGTGAGCTGACTGTCTAAATGTCTTCCCACAAACATTACAGCCAAAGGGCTTTTGTCCCGTGTGTATAAGATAGTGTCTTTGAAGTTTGGATGAAGATGGAAAAATTTTTTCACATCTGTCACATTTACACACTTTGTGTCTGTTATGTATATTTTTAGCAGAAGCTGTAAAAGCACAGTTAAGTACTTCTGGATTATCAAAGAAACTATCATTTGATGAACCATAAAAAGCATCATCTTTATTATCTAGTGAATCATTGATGTTTAACATGCTTTCTCCAGGAAGCACACCTTTTAAATTACTGCCCAAGTCGGGAGGTTGTGGGTACTCTTGCCAAGGTAACGGCACAGCAAATGTTCTTTTCATCTGATTACGAACTGACTTGTGCACGTCACGCCTGCTCTGGCACTCCTTGGATGGTTTAGTGGACACATGCTGATCACAACGCTGATCTCTAGCTGCAGCCAGGTCAGGACTTCTAATGTGACCTGATTTAATTTTTTTCCTGTCACTCAGAGAAAAATCTGTTGCCTTTCCTCCAGTATGCTTCAGTTTCATCAGGGTCTTCTTTTTCCTGTTGACTGTGTGTCTGCATGCTGTTGTACCATTATTTGAACTTCTGCTGTCTCTTGAATAACAACATTTGTGCCACTTTAGAACATGCTCTGTTTCAAAACACTGCTCACATGCTGGGCACTGAAAGGGTACAACATAAATCGAGTGCACATCATGTGGGTCATCCTCCTGTGACTTGTGCGTGTCAGCATTCTCAAAACTATCCCTCTTTCCTTCCAACAGGTTGTGTGGTCTGGGATATCTAAGAGCCTTTGCTTTGCATACGATATTGGGGAAAGTCTTATTTCTGGCATGGAGCTGTTTATGCTTCATGAGTTTGCTCTGTATTTTAAATCCCTTCTGGCAAAAACAGCACTGAAAAGGCCTTTCTTCTGTGTGTGTGAGCTGATGTATTTTCAAGTGTGTTGATTGTCTGAAAGATTTGCCACATGAAGAACACTTAAAAGGTTTCTGGCCAGTGTGAATAAGAAAGTGTCTTTCTAGCTTGGATCTTGATGGAAATGTCTTGTTACATGATTCACAAGTGTGTGTTTTCTTCTTTCTCCTTCTGGCACCATGCAGACGATCTGACTTGAGACACTGATGCAGCATCCATCTCTCTTCAGTTGTAAAAGGTTTCCAGCACACAGAACAATGAAACATGCCACAAGTGGCCCTGTCTTGCTCAGAATTCACATAGTTTTCTGCTTCCTTAGTCTCATTCTCATAATTTTCATTATGAAGCTGCTGATGCTTTAAGAAAGTGATTACATTTCTGAAGTTTCTGTAACAAACAATACACTTAAAAGGCAGATTGTGGGTTAACTGGTGCCTCTCCAGGTGGACTAGCTGCCTAAATGTTTTACTGCATACACGACATTCAAATGGCTTTTGACCAGTATGTATGAGATAATGCCTAGCTAATTTTGAGGGAGTTTCAAACTGTTTATAGCACATGTCACAAATATATGGCTTTTTCTTGGGTATCTTGACAGCTGTTACACGGTGCTGAACTTTTAACATTTTTAAAACGTAATTACACTTCGCCTACTCTTAATTTCTTCAGATAGGTATTTCAAGTGAAATCATCAAGTGTACACTATGATGGGAAGCTGTAGAAGCAGCAAATTTTCTTAGGAGAGAGATTGTTAAATTCCACAGGTCCCTAAAATAAGAAAGAGAATATTATTTAGCCTATATCAATACATTACTTTCCAGAATAAAAACAAGTTTAAGTCAGCTGTGCTATTAATCCATGTTCTTCCAAATAATACACAATCCAGCTACATTATATTCATTTAAAAAAAATTCAAGAACTTATTGTAATAAATGTCTTCGCTACAGCAGTAATTCTAACTCCTAAATATAATATTTATGAAGATGGGAGGAAAAGAGAAGAACTAAGATTTCTTGTGCTTAAGAAATATGCCAAATGTGTTAGTAAAAAGAAAAACACTTAGCTTCAATATATTGTTAAATTTACTATTCACGTTTCTGCATCTTATCAACTGTATCTAGCAGTATAATCAATTTTGATTTCTCTTGAAATGGCAAATGCTGGAGCCAGTCAGCAAGAGCAACACACTAGTCATAAACTATAACCATAACAAAGACAACTTCCAGAACATGTAAAAAACACAGGTTATGTTCGCTATCTCACTATAAATCTAGAATATCAGGGTTGTGATACGTAACCATGCATAAACTGTGATGTCATCATGAATACCAAGGTAGTTATTGTAATTAATCATCATTATTGTTTCAGTCTAAACCAAAACAATGAAAGGTTTTTTTTTTGAATTTTCAACTGATGGAACACAATTGGGTAAGCTACTGTGTCTCAGCTCAATGACTTACAAACAAGAAAAAATAATTTGCGAGCTCCTGAGTGGATGAAAAGTTATTAAAATATTCACAGGAACAGCTAGAAAGTACCTCAACCAAACATTTAGCCCAAGCCTTCCACTGTGAGGCCAGCCCACATCTAGAGAGCCTCCAAAGTGGTCTTAAAAACTTCCAATGAGGAGGTTCCTTAATCTCGCCAGGGCTCTTGCTTCGACATGTCACCTTCTCATGAAGCTTTTCCTTGCACTCAGCTGAGCCTTTCTTTACTACAAAATTATTGTCAGTGTTCTCTGTCACAACTTTATGTATTCAAAGTCTGCTTTCTCCCCTTTTGTTTTAAATCTAGGAAAATTCTGGGGTTTTCTAAGTATTGCTTTTAGGTCCACAAAAAAAAAAAAAAAAAAAAAAAAAATTGGTGTTTTTAATCTTCTCTGGACTACTTTCAATTGGTCCCTTCACTCCTAAATTGCAGCATCTAAGACAAATTAAGTATTCCAGTCCACAAGCATAGTACAAACAACAGAATAAAAATACCTCTATGATATTACCAATATAAAAGAAAACAGATGAAGGGAGCAAACTTTAAAGCAAGAGAGTAACAGCACTTGTGAGCTGTAGTATCAAACTACCACAAATTATGGTTAGTAGAAATGTCTTGTGTATCTCAAAGTTATTACAAGTTGCATGTTCATTCAACATACCAGCAGAATAAAAATTAAATTTCTTTAGTGTCTCCAAAACCCCCGTCACTTCACAAAGAGTTAGTCCTTATTTTTACAAAATTCAGGAATATCCAAAATGTCTGTTCAAAGTAATTGCAAAGAATAAAAACCGACTGCAATTTAAAGCAAGTTACAACAGGATTCGAGAACCGTGCACAAAGACTGAAAATATCTGATGAATTAAGATTTTTCTTAAGCTTAATGGAAAGAAAACCTGGTCATGATGTAGAATTGTTCCACCTCTAACAGATATGTTCCTATGCAACTGTGGGCCTTAATAAGGAACACCTGGATGTCTGTCTTAGATGTGATTGTCACTACACTGAGGAGATTCTTAACCTCACTGAAGCACTTCAGGATAGATAGAGCAGTTGAGAAAGTCAACTCTTCCTTTCCTGTTCTCTTTTCCTGTAGAACTTTAGCAGCTACTCAGTTTCAGCCTTCTTTTGACAATGCAAGAAAACATAACGCTTTTAGGAGACTCCCTTTTCCTCCCAGTTGTTGTCACAACATGTGAAAGCTGGGACTTTAGAGAGAATAAGTGTGTGACACCGAGTGCTTTCTAGTTTGTGCTACCATGAAGCTAAAGACATGCAGGCTGAGAAAAGGAGAAAAGGTTCTTTGCTGTGCTGAATTTCTGTGCAGCTCACGGCAGCCTCCATTAGCAGGGAAAGAAAACCTCCTGAGGAAGAACTGTAAAGAGTGATGAATTTCAGTTAACATACTGTCATACAGATCTAATTTACACATCAGGAAAATGCTCAAACACTACAGTGACATGCAAAGAAAAAAAGTCCGAAGTAAGAGACAGCTGTGGCATATTACACAAGGGATTTTGTATTTAGCTTATAAATTTTTTAAGATTCTATCTGGTGAATGAGGAAAATGCTCTGTAGTACAAGGTGTCAAAAGCAGAGTAGAGCTTCTTGCTGTGATCTTCTTGCCCTGTGAAAGACTGAAGGCTCATATAAGCTAAACTAAGGGGATGCAAGGGAAGGAGAAAGGAGCCAAGATGGGCATTACTGTGTGGCCCAAATATATTCTCAAATCCTATTTACTAAGGACAGGCTTCTCCACATCTATTTCAGGGTGCACTGTGCTTTGGACATCTAAGGAATAAACATGCTGCTGCTAAAGATCAAAGAGCAGAAGACAAGCTTGGAGTATTGCTTCCTGCTAGCCTTGAAAGTACACAGGCTTGTCCTAATTAGAGTTAGAAAATGTACCTCCCTATGTGATAAGGATTTAGTTCATGGCAAAGGTCCAATTTAATATTAAACTGACACCACTTTTCATCTTGGCTGCAAGGTCATGCAGGAAAATATCAAAAAGTTACGAAGGCCACTGAAAGTTCAGAGAGGACCCTCTTAAGTAGTCCTGTCTAATAATAAACTGTTTCCTTAATATTACAGATGGCAGCAAGCTGCAACAAAATGAAAACATGATGGAAGAAAATTCTGAATTCTAATCCGGTCTTAACTAATCAGAAAAGTTTGCATTGTGGTGTTTTGGGTTTTTAAAACAAAACAAACAAAAAGCTCCAACAAAAAAGCAAACAACCAACCAGGAAGGGCACTTGAATAAGAATAAAAGCAAGATCTTCAATTTAGGACAGAATAATCAACTGGAAGGGGATATCTTACTAGGTTATAGGGCAGAAAAGACCTAGAGTCTAAGCTGGAACAGAAGGTGAATATGCCAAAGGCTACCATCCATACCAGGATGGGTGAACAGATGTAAAGTTTTGAGAGGACATAAATCATCCTTTGTACTTACTTACTACTGTTTAGAATTCAGCTGGAGTAGTCTATCCAGTTCTGAATACTGCCCTTCAAATTGAGTCAAACATATGAACTGATTACAATGAATGAATTCAGAGAAGAGGATCAAGAATGACCTGAGCTTAAATGCAAAATAGACAAGAAAAGACTAAAGTAACCAGGAATATTTAAGTTTAAAAAGAGGAGACACAATTAAAAAAAATAACACACACAACCCCTGCAAAACAAAGCAGAAGAATCACTTTTAAGGAAAAGAGAAATAAGCTGTTCCCTAAACCATTTATTGTTATGAATGAAACTGGCTTCAAATTGCAGTAGAAAGAATTCCAGTATATTACTGTCCTTACAGCTGCAAAGCATTTCTTAACGAGCATACAAATAAGTTATGCGGGGAGATTGCTCTGCCTACATTGGAGGTCTCCAAAGAAGGTTGTACAAACACTTCTCAAATTCCCACAACCATACAGCTAACCCTATACAAGATAAGATATTCTTGCTTGTTTTTTGGTGGCTTGTTATTGTAATTCAAAACAGGTCATTTAGGAATCGAAAATTCAATATATTTCAAAATTTACCAGGCAGGATTCTTCTGCATTATTTTATCTTCAAATCCTTGAGGCATGTTAATGCTTATAATTTCCCAGAAACAATTATATAAGAAAACAAATTATAATAATAGATATGTGAAGAAACATGAGGTGCCTCCAGTAACACTAACGACACAAGAAAGTGAAAATCTAGCTGCTGATTTATGAAACATAGCATGCCAGAGAGAGGGAGGAACCTAAGTACCAAGACAAACATGTTGCCCGCTGGATTTCCTCACCAGCTGTCCCAAGAGAAAAGTTTAGATTGCTACAATGGGGGAACAAATCACACCAGAAATGGAACCTTCACTCGCCAGTTATGCAGAAATCAACATCAGGCATTATGGCTCCTCAAAGCTAACACTCTTCATTCTCCCCCGTTTTCATTGCAATTTTCCGATACACTTCCTGAAGCAAACCAAAGTGAAAGATGTATGATGGTGAAGCACGGCTGGTTTAAGAACAAACCTACGTTCTGCTCCAGGGGCCTGAGACCTCTGGGACTGACACCAACGCTCCCCCAACAGGACACACGTAAATGCAGTTAGAAACCTCAAAGCAGGTGGCGAGGCGGCCCTTACGGACAGCGGACCGCGCACAAACACACACACACACATATGCACACACACACACATATATACACACACATATATGCACAACCCCCCCGGGGCGCCTC
>VYXC01001699.1:1022679-1046427 GCA_013397175.1 Platysteira castanea | reverse complement strand
CATAACAATGAATTGCCTTGAGGGAAGATAGTTGTTTAATGAATCTCAGAAATATGTATTCTACACGTGCAAGTATCATATTTTATTTGATTAAGCACTGTGTGGCAAGAGCTCCATAAATTCTCTCTGTATGCTGAAAACAGAAAACAACTTTTAATGAAATTTTTGAGTAAAGTAAACTTTATTCAGCTGGATTTACAAAAATGTAAGGAAAAGAAAGAGAAATTTCAAAAGAATAGGACGAAATTTTAAAGGCAACACATTTAATTCTATGACATATAAGAATAATTGTATTTCAGTACCTTTAAAATACAGTTGTACGTAATTGCAATCGCTTTCATTAACTTTTTAGCTTTGTCTAGCAATATATTATGCTTTGTTTAGCAGTATATTTCAAAATAATTTTCTTATCTGGTACAATGTACTTGAAACTTATACAGAAACAAGTGTATGTAGATGTTCATTGGTTGAGTGAAAAACCCACAAATTGCTGGCTCACAGCTCTTAATCTCTAGAATCCCTTAAGAATCCCTGCTTTGAAATTAGTTGCAGGCTCTATCAATTATATCTGTTTAAATGGACAAACCTAATTACTACAGAAGAGCAATTGATTTTGAAATTACCACTGATTGCACAGTGGGTATCTCAGTGGGAAGACAGGTACATTCAGGCTCTCAAATGGAATCAACGTATTAATTAATCTACAGATTGACATACTCCATAGAAAGTTCCCCTTCTCTTCACCTTCTTCCTGTAGATTAATTAGTTTCAATTTAAAAGAAATTTCTGATGATATAGAAGTGAAAAATTGAAATGCAATATAAAATCGTATATGCTATGTCTATTATGTGAGTTTTGAGTTTCTGACTTTGCACATTCAGTGCCATTTGCTAGCTTAGGGGGCCTCTGAGTGATAAAGTATTCCTTACAACACTGAAACATTAAGTTGTGCAATATAATTCCAAGGTATACATATGCATGCAGGAGCTAAAAATGGCTTTTCATAAAATGAACATAAACAAAAACAGATCTGGAGAAAACAAAACATGTTCTCAGTACTGTGCCCACTGCTGGGCTCCCCAGTACAAGGGAGAGCTGGACATACTGGAATGAGTCCAGCAAAAAGCCACTAAGATGATTAAGTAGCATCTGCTCTGTGAGGAGAAGCTCAAAGAGCTGGGGCTGTTTAGCCTCAGAAAGGGAAGATTTAGCAGGGACTTTATCAATGTGTTTAAATACATAATGGGAGGGAGGGAGGGAGGGAGGGAAAAAGCTGGAGCTGGTCTCCTCTCAGTGCAAGTTGCCAGTGCAAGATCAGGAGGCAACAGGCACAGACTGAAAACCAGGAAATTTCACCTAAACATGAGGAAAAAATACCCAACTTTATTGCTTTGACAATGGTAAAACACTGGAAGAGGTTGCCCAGAGATGTGAGGTCTCCATCCTTGGAGATATTAGGGACAAAATTAAATGTAGTTGGAGCTGATGGAGGTTTGAAAGATAAAAGGATCTAACATTTAAAATGGCTTATAGATCTGTGGGACCACAGCTTTAGTTAAGGAAAAATAAATGAGCTAGGAACACAATAGCCAAAATTACTTCTGGACTGGATTCTGTGTCATGCCCTGGGAAAAAAGTGTCAATAAGAATACTCAGAACCAGTTATCCCTAGATGTGGTAGACAATACTGAATCATTACTGAAACAAATGGAGCTGGTTCTATTCTAGAACTGATTTACATTTGATTTTTGAAGTGGTATGTGCACTAAAGAATAGCTGGTCATAAAAACAACCTTTTAAGTGATCACATACAGATAACATTTTGATTAGCTGGTAGATTAATAGAAGTTGGTCTTCAAGTTTATTGATTTCAAAAGAAAGGGTGAATTTCAAGAAATTAGAAAAATTAATTAAACCAAATAATGGTCAGCAAGGAAAGCTAAACATCAGTGATGCAAAGTATAGTGGTGAAATAAGATTTACTGAAAATCAAACATTGTAAGTCTTAAAAATATATATAACAAAAGGTTCTTCATCCCCATAAATTTAAGAGAACATTAAGTGACATCCCTGTTCACTGAAGATAAAGGAGCAATGGAGGATAAACTGTGCATGGTTCAAAATGCATTTGAATATTTTGCCTCAGTTTTCAATATGGATCACTAGGTAGGTGAAAGAAGAGGGAAACTGAGAATCTTAAGTAGCAGCAAAACTTGTAAGGCTTGAAATGAGACAATTAGGAAAGCTGTATGTTTATTTTTCCAGAAATAAAACAGCAATCGAACATGAAACACTTGACCACCTGTGGCAGCAGGAAATTGGATTTGATGAGCTACAAAATCCTTTCTATTCTTAAACTCCAGTGTCCCTTGTATTGACTTGACCAAAAACTCCTATCTGTCAATACAATTAGTTTTATCTACACTGCAGAGAATCTTGACAAATCAAATTATCAGATTATTGAATTACCTGATAACTCAAGAAATACGTTGAAATTTAATAGATGTGCTTAATATCAACTAAAGTCATATTGCAGGGAGGATAAAATTATTAACTTGGAGAAAAGTACACTTTTGGCTTTCAGGGCTAGATATTTACTTGCATAAGATCTACAGAATTGGGTATTAAGGTAAAAGATATTTTCCCTCTCACAGTGCTTTACCCCTCTGACTTCAGCTTTAAATTACCTTAACAAGAGTAACAAAAAGAAGAAAAGAGAAAAGTGGTAAATTTTACACAGCTGCTAAGCCCTCTAGTTATTAAAATATATTATGGGTACTCATGTCAGCCTACACATTTACTTGTGCATCCTTGACTATTCCGGAACTGTCATGAAAGTGTAACACCTTTAAATGCCAGCCCACATCTGTCTACTGCCCTTTGCATTTGAGAGACAGGAAATGCTGATTTTTCAGGGTCCCATCCCTTACACAGATCGTCTTTTACCATATGTTATGGACATTGTCAGCTATTTGTAGTTTAAGTACTCTTGAGGTCCCTTGTGTGAAACAATATATCTTGGATGTCTGGTCAATCCTAAGAGCTCCATGTGATCCTCTTAAAATCTGGAAGTAGTCGTGTTTCCATTTATGACAATCTGCATTTCGTCTGTTCACCATCGCTGTCTATCCTTGCCCTAGTGGGTATGTTGGGGCTTTTCTAGAACAAAGCCCAAACTACTTTGCTTGACAGCAGTCATCGGATATCACTGCACAGACTGATAGCATAAGCAAGCTGCCAGGCTTAGGCATGAAGTTCCAGGACCTGTCTTCACCTAAAGCTCATTCTGGAGTTAGCCAGAAGAAGAAGATGCTTTCCTGCTAGTTGTACTGAATGTGCTGCCCAGAGCAAACCTCTGAAAGACTTCCACAGCCAAACAGTGTGGACAAAAGATACATCTGCCTTCAAAACTCACTCTGATACTTCATCTGCCCAGCAGTGTGATCACTACTCTATAGTTATTGTGAAAACCCTGATGCATTCTTTAGTTTCCAGCTTCTGCTTTAACCCTTAGTCAGAAAACAAATAATGTTATGAGCAGCTTCTTGGGCTCTGTGGTCTGAGTTTGGTAACTTTCCATTCAAACTCTTGTTTCAGTAAGTCAAAAGCTGAAGGTGCTTCACTATGTAGGGTTTGTCTTTGATTGAGCAAAAGCATGCCACAATTTTGCCATACTATAATGAATTCTGAGTTTACATGGAACATTTTTTTCTACACATTTTCCACACGTCTTTCGTATAGTAACAACTTAATAACTTCAAAAAGATAAGAAGACTTCATAACCTGTAGAAGTTCCACCAATGAATAGATAAACAATCCCAGCACCTAAAAGTCACCTGGCAGAGATCAGTAAAATATATAGAAAGATTAGAAACCAAAACACCAGTCCAAAGACAAGGTTTTGTTTCTATTACTGAATGCTGACAGCTGGAGTGAAAGGAAAATGGTTCCATGTATCCCATTACTTTCCTTAGCACATTTTGAGAACCCAGTGATCACAAACCAACATAACCTCTTATGTTTTACCCAGGTTTATGAGTTAGAGAAAAAGATGCTCACTCAGCAGTCACAAACATCTTCATTTCAAGATGAATGATTGATTAACTAAGAATGCTGTAATTACCTGCTAATCAGCAATAGTCAAAGTTGGCCAATTCATAATGGCTTCACTGCTCTTCACAGTCCTGCACCATCCTATGTTTTTGTCTAAGCGGACCATAAGATTCCTCTCAGTTCCACTCAATACTTGCCAAGCCATGTCTTCATTCATATCTTCAGAATCTTTGTTTTAATGTCACAGCACAACTTCAGATATTTGTTCAGGAGTCTGTCTATATTAATCACTGTAAAGAATAACAGATCTCCACTGTCTTCTCCAGGCCACTTGCCAGTACCTTGAAAATGCTTAGGAGAAAGAAAAACAATGAAAGAAAAATGATAGAATGAAACAAGAGCAGTTACAGAATCTATTTAGTTTCACTTCTGGTCTGAAATTTTATCATTTTCTGATAGGATTCCAACAGTGCATGACATCATAAATCCAGAAATGCATGTGGTAGCAGCAGAGCATTGTGATGGATGACCATGGTGTTCAGCACTGTTTTTAAAATGCTGTAGTGCAGGGTAATCACAGAAATGCAAAGGAAAGATGTTTAGGTGCATGTGTATGGGCACAGCAGGGGGAGAGCTGGTGTTGCAAATCATTTAACCCTCAGAAAAAAACGTGGCATATTTCAAAAGTATATGTAACTCTGGAAGAGCCTGAAACTAAAAAACTTAGGATACTGTTTTGATGCTCTCTAGTAAAGTAAGGACACATTTCTAAACTCTCTCACAGAATGAAACATTGTTCTCTCCAGTCTGGGTATTGCAACTTCTCACTATCTTCACTTCTAGCACTGAGAGGGGAGAGATGTACAAGAGAATGTATACTGTGCCACAACTTGCTGGATTACTTCAGCATCAGTCAACAGCATTTATAAAAAAACACAACACTGAAAACTGTGTAATGGATTTTATTCTTAAAACTTACAAAATACATATGACAAGCAGCATCGATTGATCCTGATTTATTTTGCTTGCATGCTGTCATCATCTGTTTTCCTGTTGAACAGCCAGCTTGTGACAATACACTTAATGGATGAGATAAAATAGTTTTAAAATTTGATTATACTCTTTGCACTTGAAGTGCTAAGGTTGTGTTAGCACTTCCATTATGAGCTCCTGTTTTGGCAGGGTTTATGTTGCCACCATAAAAATGTGTTTCTCACTTAGTCTGGCTATCTAAAATTGCTCTCTAAGGAATAATTAGATTTGCATAATTAAAAAAAATATTTTTATGTGCACTACCATACATTGGCATATAGTTAATAAAGATTTTTAGTATCATGATCAAAGGCTGACTAGTGCTCCTTTCTTTACAACCACATATCTTTTTTTTTTCCCCTCTGCATCTCCTTCTATACTTGGCTGATAGAACTTCTCAGGTATCATTATCTCAAATAGGATTCCACTTATGCACTGAAAAGAAAAAATAAAAAGAAACTTCATATGTTTCTAAATATTCCCAGATATGTAGTCATCAATTCCTTTCAAAAAGGGAGAAGTTAAGTACTGCATTAGTTTGCATGCTGAGGATTATGAAACTATAATGATACCATCAGGAAATGTTTTTGTATAAATTTAATTACATTTTCTTACATATTATAAAGTCACCAAAATTTGTGCAAAGCTTACATTAGTGGAACTGGTCAAGAACTGCCTGGTGAAACCATGTTTTTGTTAGAAAACACTTTTTCACTAAAACTAATTTTTTTTGAGCCATCTATCAGTTTTAACACAACCTTTTTTGGTGACGTTATCTCATTTCAAGCATGTGTTTTTCCTGATTGAAACTGGAAAATGAGACGGTCCTTCTTCCTGAACAAACAAATAGCTAAGGCATTCATAGGGGATGTGGAAAATCCCACTTCACTGCTTTGCTCTGCAGTTGGCAAAACTGGAATTTAAACCCATGTGTCTGTATGTGATGTGTGCCTGAGGCATGAAGCTGCTGCGTGTTGCTGTTTTACTAGTTAAAAGAAAACAGCTCAGAGTTAACCTACTTTGCTGTTGAAGCAGAGATTTCCCAAGATCTCCCCATCTCTACGCATGTAGCAGCTGTTGTCAGTATAAATTAAAGCACTGTAGTCCCATAAAATATTGTGCCATGTTTACACAGGTACAAGCGATCCCACATAATATGAAGTAGCAGAAAGGCTGCCTTTGAAAGGGGTCAGACTTGCTTCCAGTGTGCACTGCATACAGTCAGATCTGGAAACCAGAGGGGTGAGTTAATGTCACTGAGAGGATATACTAATATTTTTAAAAATAACTAAAATTTAAATGCCAGTGTATGTGAATGGTTCAAAGTACACATCTACAGTCTTGCAATGTCGGAATATATGCTCAGCATACACACTGCAATCAAAAATCGGTTTGGCAGGGAATTCATTGACAATACTGGCTTGAAACTTACATCAAAGATATATTAAACCTCCTCCCAACCTCAAAACAGAAAGTGCACAAGCCAAGATTTGTCAGTGGGCCATGCTTTGTTCTGTCCCCAAACTGTGGTTGTGTTTATGCCTATGAAGTAGAAGATGAATGTGCTTTTCGTCTTAATGATGAATTTGCTGCCTTATGGTTAATGAGGAAGATTCAGGTATAAAGTGTCTGGAATTTCTGTTTGTAAGGTGAATCCTTATCTGTAGAGAATAATCAGAGTGAGGATTGGGATTTCGGGATGCTGTGGTTTCTAAGGCAGCTTCTTATAGGGAAACAATGAGATAAGGAAGATCACAGCAGAAGACCTAATTATTCCTTATTATCTTCTCTTTATTTTTTTTCTCTTTTCTCCTTGATTCTTGAGAAGGATTTATTTTCAGGGGGAGCCATCCAGAAACATTTTTTTCTAATTTTGGGGGCCATATTTCCTACTTTCTCCATAGGATAAGTCAGCCAATTCACCTTCTCATGGAAAAATAAAAATTAAAAAAAAATTATTTTAAAGGTTTAAAATTTTAGTTATGAGGAAGATCAAACCATCTATTTTCATTGTATTTTTGAACTTTAGGTAGAGGATTTAGTAATGAAGAGGTTAAACCTCCCATGTACCTAAAATATGATCTTAGGAATAGATTTCAGTTAGGTTAAAGCAGCATAAACATACCAAGCCTCTATACAACTCTGTACAAATTCCCTTTCAACATATGGCTAGTAAAGGACATTGATGAAAACAGTGACCCAAGAATTTTGAAAACCTCTGGCATAAATACTTCAGTTAAAAACAGAGATATAGTGAGAAGTATGGGGAACTTAGGAAACCGCTTGAGGTTAATATTCCAATAGAGTACATGAAAGATTAGTCTGAAATTAAAGGCACTTTTCATATCTTTAGTATAACCGGAGCAATGAAAACAGTTGGTGAACATGTCAGTCACTTTTTAGACATGTCTCAGCTGTCCACGTGCTTACCACATCACCCTGTTAAATTTTTAGAGTTTTTAATATGAATATCAATCCTTCTTTTCATAAATGTAACCCATAAATGCCAGAAATCCCTTAGGAGTTTTCTCAGACTTTATTTAATGCCCCACAAGAAAGGATGTAAAAGAGACCTTTCTTTTGTAAAGCGATCCTATAATTCTGTTCAATATCCATCATTTTCAAGGCCAAGTAATCATATTTAATGGATCCTAAATTACTTTCTGTCAGGCAAGGATTCCCTCGATAATATTAACCAGTACAGAGGGCTGACACTTGGAGGGCTGAAACTAAGAGGTTTTTTTATTGCAAGCAGCTTACAAGTACTTAGACAGGGGTGATGATCACTCGCCCTGCAGTAGGCAAGGGTCAGTGTTTCCATTTTGACCTGCACTTTTAGTGGGTTTTAACTTGGCTATAAATACTCAAATTGGTTTCTGGCAAAAAAGCAATGCCTAAGTTGACCTGCAAAGGATTTTTATCCATTGCTGTGTTTGTCTTCTATTTTTTTCTCTCATTTTTTTGAGTGTGTGTGTTATGATTTCTTAAGGCATCTGAAAACACTGTCTGAGAGCAGCAAGAGCAGGATGCTCTCTACTCTCTAAAGAAAAGGGGATCAGGAGCCAAGGGTAACCAAAGGCAGGTGCAGGGCTGTGATTGCACTAACAAAGGTCCAGTCCCATAATATCCAAAGCAGAGGACAGCAAGTTTGGTGATGGTAATGAGGGTCAGCCAACAGTCCAGGGGTTGCCAGACAAATCTGTGGTGGTGAGACAAGTGCAAGTCCAAGCTGTGAAAACAAGTCACTGAGTCAGGATCAAGCCTGGATCACGGGGGAACATGGCCAGGAATGGGCAGGGACCCTTGGCAGGGATCAAGTGAAAGAGCAGACAATTGAAAGCAGCTTCTGAGCAAGGAGGCTTCAACCATCCCCCTTCTTACAGTTCTTTCTCATGCAACTCTTTTCTCACCAATTTAAACCATGATTAAGCAGCTGCACTGTGTCTGCGGCGACTTGAGAACAGAGAGAGAAATCCCTTGGAGCAGGGGTGTCAGGCTGCTCTCAGAATACTGGTAAAAGTCTGCAAGTTGTTTCCTACCTCAGATTTTGTTACTTTTTTTCATATACTTTGCTTTTTCTGCTGAAACATTTAAGAGTCCCGATAAGCAGCATCATGTCTAGTCTTTCATCTTGAGTAAAAGTTTTTGTAGAGAGGAGCTTGTTGTGCTGTGAAGAAGTGGCTGGGAAGGAATCCACTCTAAGAAGTGCCTGGAATTTTATCTAAAGTGCTTTCACTAATTCAGAAGTTATGGAATAGATGTTTCAAAAATCACACTCTTTTTCTAAGTATCCTGTAGGCATTTAAATTCAGAAAATATTTAATTAAAGCTACTTAAATTCATTAGTCAAGCATTTTCAAAACACATTCCATCTCAATTTTTTCAGTACAGAATGGTACTGAAGATTTCAGGATATGAAAGATTGGGGATATATGGTCTGGACTGGGTTTGATAATAAGTACACGATTTTCTGTGCTAATGGAAAATAATGTATTTGTTACCTCTATCGTACACTAAAACTCAGCAGTCATGAGGATGGCATCTGCTCTAAGTTACTGGAATTAAGGACCAATAATGGGATGTGCTGAAAACTTAGCATTGCCAATCTAGTTTTTAATAAGATATATGCTAAGGATCTGAGTGACATTTCTCAATCTGTTTGCTAAAAATTTCTTTTTCATGACAATATAATCATTTAAAGGATGGTCTTGCTCCCATATGTAATTGCTTACAAGGGTAGGGTTACCCAGGGGTTTCTCTGATGGGAAATATCATTCTTCTCCCACATATAAATGGTTCCATGGTCTACTACAGAGAAAAATATGATTTTCAGTCTGCCTCTGTGCTTCTGTTTGTTTCTGAAAAATGGAGATATCAAATATTTTCTTGATCAAAAAAATGCTTTAAAATAGAATTTGGTATTACTTGTGCAGTGCTGAAACACCATGGTATTTGGTGTCACACCATGCCTAGGAACAAACATTCCTGCTATCTGGAGAAAATAAAATAGCCTTTGTCAGTTCTCCCAAAGTCACATTCTGCAGACATAGCTACAGGTGGGGGTACTAGGTCTGAAGTCAAGGAATTTTCAATACTTCGGCATTCAAAGCTTTTTCTGTATCATTTCCACAACAAACTAAATAGAAAATAAAGATCCTGTCCATCTGCCAAATATTAGTCACATTTTATTCTAAGTTCCGTCTTCTGTTTTTCTTTTATAGTTTCTACTAATTTGTACTATTTTGTACTCAATCAAGCTTCCACCCTTGTGCCTGATAACTGCTTTACACAGATCCTACGTAATTTATCGACACTGTACAGATATTCCTAGGAATCTAACCACCAGATGATCATGGACTTTAAATGGAAAAAGCTTTTTTCATCATCCCAAACTACTGTATTTAGATGAAGAAAATATTGTTCCTTGAAAGTAACATTACTTCACAGAAATATTTTTTTCTTTTTTTGGGACTGACAGGTTTGCCAATATTCATCTACAGTGGAGATTTCGAATCAGTGATACGAACATTATGCAGAAGTCTATCAATGTGGGCATAACAAAGAAAATAACTTTTTACAATGTCATATGAAGCACAATGGAGAGAATTTATCAGACCATTTTTTTTTTCAAGTATTCATGTAGAAGCAAATACTTCTGTTTACTGGATTACATGAAAGACTGAAAGCAACTAAATCTTTAAATAAATTTTTATTAGGAGATAGGAATAGGAAAGGATGGTAGGATCAGTTGTGAAAGTAGCTGAAGGAGGCATTATGAATTTGGTGGAAAAAACTGGGAGAAAATGAAGTTGAGCAATACCACCATATCCAACAAGCAGCCTAGGTTTCCTCAGAGTCAGGGCAAACAAGGCAATGGGCAATTATTGACACAAGTGAAGCATCTGAAAAATGTTCTGTGGAGTAAATATTCTTAATATGCATTCATTCTTTGAACATTTACATGAAGTCTTCTGGAGGTAATGATTTAGTGTACAAGATTTGGGTGGGGAAGACATTAAAATCTGGGGGTTTTTACTGATTTAGAGTGGCTGGGGAATAATACTCTGTGCTGAGTGCAAAAGGCAGAGAATGTATATCTGAGTTTCATACCTTAGGCCAATACCCTCAGCAGCAGAAAATGAGTTTCTTTATGGGAATTTTAGCACCATGACAGTTTTCAAAAGTCTTTTACTCATTCAAGATATAAAGAAGAACAAATGTAAAAACTGCTACAGCAAGAGGAATTATTGTTATCTTTTAGCTATACCTTCTTTAGCCGTGCTTTTACCACTTCTGGCATTTTAAAGCACAATCCATTTCATACACATTTTCCAGGAGAAAATCAATATGAAACTCTAATCTGAGCTAAAAGTAGTTGCTACACTGAGAAAAAAAGTTTGATACACTGAACTGCTCAACCAAATAAATAATTTAGATAACTGAGTCAATGGCGCTGAAAAGTAAGTCTTCATTAATGGACATCACTGAGAGAGCAAAGAAAGCAAAATGAATCATCAGTCTATTGCCTTTAATAATATGATTAAAGAAAGAAGGTACTGAATTATTAAGAACAGTGGGGATGGAAAAGAAAAAGAGCAAAACCCATAAATGTACCATTTTGCAGAATGATGATGAACTGGATACTCTCGCTATTCTGAAGGGGTTTGTTTTTCTTTTAAATTTGCAACTCTTAGAGCTGACAATTATATAGGCCTTGATTCTCTACCTAGCAAAATCACAAGTTTCTCCTTCCCCTCAGTTTCATATAAATCAATGATTTATGTAATTTACATATAAAAGTGGATTAGCAACTGAATCTTCAGAGGCCTCTGAAGTAGAATTACAAACTCAGAGATGCCCTAATGAGGACAGAAACAACCTCCAGGATCTTGAAGCTGGGAGAGGAGAGTAACTTACTTAGTTTTTCTTTTTGCAGAGAAATAAAGATGAATTCACAAAATTTAATTCCACAAGAGGATTATTTTAGAGTGATAATAGTATGCTTTGAATCCACCTTCCAAATAATTCCACAAAGCCAATTCCCTTAGATTCCCTCAGGCATTGCTTCAAGAAAAGGCTAGCTTTACTGCCCCTTTTTATTTGAATTTTCAGCTGGATATTGTTCTTCATATACAAACTTATGTGTACCCTTAAATGGGATGTACAATTCACAGATTTCTTGTACACTGGACTGGTGCTCTCACAAATGATCGGAGTCTCTGCTCCGGATATAGAATCCCTCAGTAATTATACATTTGGATTTAGTTTTAGATTTGCAACTCTTCAAAAGAATATTGTAAAAAGCTGAGGTAAGTCCTTGTCCATGACATCTGTGCATAAAGATTTGCTGAGATTCACTTGGTTATCTATGTACGTGCTTTTTACATGCCATTAAAGCATGATGAAAGGGTATGCTGGGGATTCTATATTTTAATTTGATTTGATCAGTTGTTAACTTTTATTCCTTCTGAATTGGACATTCTAATAGCAAGGGTAACCTCATTTGATGTACTACAGAGACCTCTGTTATCATTATTACTAAATTCCATTATATAAAAGACATAGATTTATTTGATTTTTTTTATTTCATTTAATTCTGTTTTTTTATTTTATTTCTATTCTCATAAATTTACCTTGTGAAATTTACATTTACATGCCAGCATTTGCTGCCTAACCATGTAGCTATAATGCTATAACCTCTGTCCTTACCCCTTTTCTAACTGCCTCATGTTTTGTTTCTTTCATCCATTTCATTGTGCTACATTGTGTCTAAATTGCATTGTTAGCTATCCTAGGAAGAACAGAGAGAACTCTATATGTTTATAGTACTACAAAAATAATTAATAACTGCACTCTGATCCCACTCATAAAAACTCCTGCATCCCCCTGCCCTATATTGAAAGCATGTGTTATACATTGTCTGAAGAAACTACAGATGCTGAGTGCAAAAGGAAGTAAAGAATGTGGGCACCAACAGATATGTTCAATGTATGACCAGCACAGCATCTCTTATCACCTCATATGTTCGTACCTGGGAGAGGAATTGTTTGATCCTTTGAGCAGGTTGCCAGGACAACCTGTCCGTGTTTTGATCCTTATTTAAAAGAGTGAGGAATGAGAAGGACATGCATCAGTAACTGAATTGCCCTCACAAATTTCACCTAACCAGCAGCCTACGAACAAGGCAGTGCAGCTCTACATCACTGATGAAGCCTATATATAGATATTGGAATATGTTGCTTAATGCACTGCAGATGGAAGTTTGTGTACTGTAGTAATGACTGTGGTATTGAAATCTCTGTATGGCACAGTATTCTCGGTATAAATCATCGTGCATTCCAGAAGGAGCAGCAATGAAGCTGGAGGGTATCTATCGCTTATTATCTCTTCCCATGCAAGAAACAAAGGCCACTCGCTGAAGCTGATGAGAGAGCAGCAGGAACAAACAACAAGGTGTGGTTTGCTTGTTTTCAGAAGTGGCTTATGCAGAAAGGACAGAAGATGAAAACTACTATTTGAGTAGTTTAAACTGTAGAGATCCTGTCAAGTGTTAGCATCCAATTGAATCATTTCATGCCATCTAAATATGCATTCTCTGACTGATTCTTTTTTCCTTAAGTATGACAAATACAAAAAACTCCAAGATATAACTGAGTGGCAAATGTCCATAGATTCCCAAAGAAGATCAAGGGCTTTTTTGTTGTCTGTCTGCCAGAGCTGCTAGAAAACAGCTAAATAAATTCTCCTCCCTTAGTGTGGCATTTCTGGTTTGTTTCCATATTGGCAAACTTTCTTAATTGTCTGACTCAGAGAAAAAGCTATCCCAAATGTTTATGTTGGAGCTGAAAGCCTTGCGTAACCCACTGCACGATAAATTTTAGAGTGTCCAGACCCTGGATTCCTTTATATTAGATTCACTTTTAATATAGTTCATTGGACTTGGTTGCAACTCCTAAAATGGCTTTGGGGGTCCATTTCTAATTTTCCTGTCTTGAATTTTTTCTGTGTCTCCTGAGATCCAGTATTTTATGTGGTTGCATCACTGCAGCTGGTTGGTTACCATGTATCCCAGCGTGTTGCTGACTATATGAAATCAGCATGTTGGTCTGTAAGGCCTAGGTTTCAAAGCACAGACCAAATACGTCTTCTTATACCTGGGCTTTCACTTTGTGAAACTTCAGAGAAATAATAATAAGTAATTATCTCTGTCTACTTCAAAAACACAGCAAGGATTCAGTGACAATAGTAGTTGTCAGTCTAATACATTTTAGCACCTGTTAAATAGAACAGTATCTTGACAGTGGTATGATTAGACTTACCAGCAAACCTGAAAGCAGAAAACACAGCTAATTAAGAGTGACAGAAACCCTGCAATAACATGCCCTATTCAGAAATGTCCAAAGCAGTTAAATCTACAAGTGACAAGTGTTGGTTTCACCCAGCTCAGGTGAGGAAGACTGAAAACTGGAGAAACAGAGAGCTGATAAACAGGATCATCAGGTACGCAATTATTTCTGTTATGTCATCTCTGCCTTTCTACTTCAAAGGAACTTTTGGCAAAGAGACTTTACAAGCAATGTGTAGCTGGACATAACATAATATTCTAATTAAGTATATTAAAATGAAAGAAGATTTAATTTTTGTCCTTTAGGAATGTTTTACTGTGTCTAACAAAAACATGCCAGTGGTAACATTACAGAAATTTTCTGGTTTTTCTTTGGCAGATGCCTCAGTTATATAATAATATTTTTATGGAAGTGTGGCTTTTAACTTAAAGACATCAGGACTTTAGTTTGTGTGTGTAACAGTCACTGAATCAGTATTTTAGGAGGAATAATAAGGCCCTTCTAGGGATTCTGAAAATAGACCATGACTTGAACTTGCCCTAATATTTCATTCTGAACTCCAGAGAATGACAACTGGACAGTAGTTATTCAGGTAGTAGAGGCTGATGCTGACTAGCATCCCAAATTGAAGGTATTAAAGGACCAAAAGTTGTCAATTTTTTCAGGGCATTATCTGAAAAAATCATCTTGGCTTCTGTAGTCAGGTGATATTTTAGAAAGTGCAGGAAACTAAGCTGCCCCTAAGGGCAGCTGTATGTGTGGTGATAAAAGCCTTGCAGTGCTGAATCTCGGACCTTCTTTTAAAAACTTTGGTTAGCCTATGGGCTCAAAGACCAAAAGTTATTTGAATCTATGGATAAACAGCAGACCCAGTTTTTGGAATTAATATCTCTTAGGGATAGTCTCATTTATACACACCAGGCACTACATTAAATGAAAGGTAATTCAGAAGGGAATATGTTACACTTTCTGTAGCATCTGCACCCTGAGAGCCAACTCATCCGAAACTAAAACTATCTGGTTGTCAACTTTATCATTTCACCCAAAGGAAAGCTGACAGCTTTTAGATAATCTACTTTCTAAGTCCTTCTATAGAGAGCACTTCTCTTGACGCCTGATGTGGGGTTTCTTGGCAATTGGAAGTGAATCAAAACTTGGAGACTGAGCAGTCTCCATCAGCTCTTCTCACCAAGTATTTAATGAAGTTCTAACAGCCTGGATTTTCCATAGTTGATGCTCAATCATCAACTATGTTTGACGAAACTACGTTTCTTCCATAATGGTTGATTAAAAAAAACCAAAAACCCAACAACCACTTTTGCATAACCTTACTGGGATTACTTGATCTGGTGGGCTTTCTTGAGTAATGTTTTTTACTTTCAGTCTGTCTATAGCAAGAAAAATGAGGCTCTCTGTCATATGGATTCAGCTTTCTACATTTTAATCAGATGCCCATCAAACGCAGACAAGGCATAACAAATATTCATGACAATAAGGCAAAAATCTCAGACTTTGAATTACTTTACCAATTCCAAATGCTCTCTGGAAAACAGGGATTCAACAGGAATCATAACTGAGGCCTGATTCATCACACCCATATTACTGACTGTTCTAGAAAGTAGCTTGAAAGGATGCAAGTGTGAATGTGTGCCTCTGTGTGTGTGTTGAGGATGTTGTAAAAATTTTCTTTTTCCTTTAAGAAAAAGCTGCTGTACACCAAACTGCATGCAAAACTAGGCAAAAAAAAAAAGGTGGAAAACAGATATTAGACTGTTCCAAACAAAATCCCATTAGGTTGTTAGTCTTGCAATGCGGAATGTAATTTCCTCATGATATTTTCCTAAATCAAGATTTTCAAGCTCAGTAGTATTTTGTGATGCAAATAAATTTTTACAAAGGAAGCCAAAGGCTATCCACTGTGAGAATAGTATCTGTGCCACCTGTGACCCTTCCTTGTCTTCCTCACCACAACCTAGATATTAACGGGGTACTTTAAATATTAAGCTACAAGACTGCTTAAATCACATCAAGCCCTTCTCAGGAGAATGTTAAACAAACAGAGAAACAGTTAACCTAACATTTATCAGGACACACACTGGCAGAAACATTCTCAGAGAGTTGGAATAAATCACAAAGCTGTTTCCATCTCCTCATTTTTTTTTTAATAAGACAACTTATATGGACAGATGACTGTCTTAAGTGATCAGTATTAAAAAATTTATAAATGCCAGATTAATAACAGGAATTATATGTTCCAGTAAAACTCCACAATGTGATCAATTTGGCACTCATTATTTATAAATATTTTATAATATTTATATTTAGTCACTGTGTAAGACAATAATAGTTAAGCTGTGTCTGTTCCAGACAAAGCTGAAAGAGCTTGGAGCTATTCCATCCTCCAATATTATAGTAATTTTCGTCTTTTGAATCTGTCTCAAATGGAATAAAATTGTCCAGTCATGCTGTGCAACAATATTTTCTCAAATGTGTATCAACTCTTTTGGAGACCTGTTAATTTATATTCTATGTATTAAAGTGCTTTTCCAGAGGGAGGAAGTTGGAAAGGGCTGAAAGGGAAGGAAAAGAATCTTGTTCAAATATTTCACAATTCACTCAAAATCTAGTTATGTGCTGAGTCCCCACAGTTTGTTACATCTTACTTCACCTTTGATCAAGTCACACACGGTCATTCCAAGCTGTCAGGCAGCCTTCATTTCCTCTAAGAACCCATGCAGATCATGTCTGATGGGGCTGCTGCAATAAAGAAATCACAGGTTTTGGGGTGAGGGGAGCTGCACAGACTGCCACAGTTATAAGTCTCAATTCCTGTTCGTGGAAATAAAGGCTATACAATTTCTAACAAAACACTGTTATGGCTTGATGTAAGAAAAACAACACATAGCCAACCAAAGTATTTTCTAAACATCCTTTAAATCTTTCTAGCAAGGCAGTCCAAACCCTTTTAATAATTTATGTGTTGTTCAAAACTCAGATGAAGTCAAAAATCATGGCAATCCACAATGGCGTCCTTGAGCTGTGTGAAGCTTTCAGGAAGTGGGACCTATTTTGTGATGTCTTCTGAGTCTATTTTTCAACCCTACCTAGAGCTCAGAGCAGCATGGAAACACTTCTACCCTCCTGAAATCAGGCAGGTGTAGATCAAACACTGTACATATATCAGAGCTTTACAGGGGAATTGCTGATAGGTCACTGATATGCAAAGCTAACCTTTAATTGTCTTCAAAAGTTTAAGGATCATTTAAATTGCAATTCTACAGGGAAAGGAGGATGGAAATGTGAAATAAAGAGTCTACGGGCCTGATTCATGAAAAAGTTACAGACCATTTACATAGGAAAGGAATGCATGAAAATCCTTTACAGTGTGCCTATGTGATTTATTAAATTCCTTTTCCGTGTATAATCGGTTAACTGCACTTGAAAGGTGTAGATTCCAGAGATGCGAGCAAAAGGCTGAAGAAAATGAGGTAGAGCATTGTACCTTGCTCAGGATTTGTGCCCAGCAGACAGACAAGAAGGTAACTGTAGTGAGCATGGAAAACACTTTGGAGATTCAGCAGCTTGTCATCCTTTAAAGTGCTCATTGACAGTGAGCTCATGAGTGCTCAAGAGTTCTCTTCCTGAAGGAAAAGGACATGCTGCTATACTGGAACTTGAAAAATGATGCTATATTAGTTAGTTAGTTAGTTTGTTTTGATGGTGGTGTTTTTATAGCAATTTCATTATATCAAAAACCTGGGAGTAGCACAATGTTGAACTCCACAGTCAAAAGAAGATCCATCAAAGCTAAACACTCAGTATGACTGAAAATATTTTCTCCTACTTACTGTTATTTTTTCAGCATCTTTGTCAGCCACGAACGTGCTTATGCCAGACAGTATCACCAAGGGGTAGAAGCTTCCCCTCTTTTTGTGCAAATCTATTACCAATGGCCTATGGAGGACTAATAATCACTTGATAATTTTGCTCTGGCTCACTATTCAAACTGGAACTGTTATCTGTAGCTCCCCAACATGCCTGTCGACTGTGTCTTACAGGTCAGGGTTCAGGATCAGAGATTAGCATCGATTAGGAAGTGATAGTCACCATTCACTGACACCTTAAGCGGGAATTTCCTTACTCACATTACAGACAAAATGGTTTATTATCACATTTGATAAAACTTTTTTATCACAAGGCAGGTTTTGAGCAGACAAGTCATTGAAGAACAGGGTAGATATCAGGCCCCACCAAAATGTATGTGAGACTAGAACTTCTTTTAACTACTCATGAGTGAAAACTCAAATGGCTAAGGAAAATATAGACAGATGGCTAAAAAAAATGTAAGAGAGAAAATTAAAGGAAGAATTAGAAATGCAGAAAGTTATTTGATAAATAGATAACAAAGATAAGGGAGTCTGGAACATTTCTTTATTTGAAAATAAAACAAGAAGCATTTTTAGGAAAGCAGGAAGTCACCGGAGAAGGAAAGAGAGTAAGAATGCAAAAATATGCCAGCATTTCTTATGCCATTGCTGAACTCCAAAACTGCATGAACCAGCAAGGCAAGATATTCAGCCAGTCCAGAGAACGGGAACCTGCATTGATCTATATTACCATGAGCTGTGCTGCAGCCCAGATGAATAGGACAAACTGAATGAACTCTGTGTGGCCTGAAGGATATATGGGATGTGCAGGACAATCAAATCGGGATGTGTCATGGCATATGTTAGAGAAATTGAACAAGTATGTATGTAAAACATGAGTGAACTGAGGTGTGTGGGTTGGCATAGAGGTAGAATGAATTTCTGCACATATCAAACAAATGGTTTGGTTGTTTTTATGATTTAGAAGATGAAAAAGGAGCTTTTTTTACCATTGTTTTGCTTAGCAACAGCAACAAAGACAAGTACTCAGTTGGGACTGTCATTTGCTCAGCTCATTAAAATATTAAGAGAGAACACATCTTAGCAGAGCTCTGAGCCTGCAGAGCTGCCAAAATCAGGTTCCCAGTATGCAGGGAAGGAATGCTGAGAATTTTTTTCCTTTTCCTTTTCTCCTTTACCCCTTATTGTTATCAGGCTTGAAGCAGAGTGCTTCCTGCTGTTAGTTTGCACTAGGTACTTTTCCTGTGTCTCAGGTAAAGAGGCCTGGGGCACCACGTTCCAAGGCTTCTTCCGCAAGTCATACAGACTAATGTCCATCCCAGAAGATCTGTTGTAATAGGTTTCTTTTCCTTGAGTCCTCCTGTAGCCAAAGGAATGCAAAAGTTCCCCTGCCTGCCATGACAGGCTGGTTTATGTGAGAGGAATAATAGAACCAAAACTGAGAAGATAACAGAAGGATCTGAAGATATTGCAGCTTGTTTCATTGTCGGAATACATTGCTTAAAGTAGGAATTTGAGTAATTTAAGACATTTTGACTGACTTTATGAAATTCTGTTAGTGTTGTTGTGGTGGGCTGACCCCAGCCCACATAGCTGCTCACTCATTTCTCCCCTCTCCCCAGTGGGATGGCAGAAAGAACAGAAAAAACAAAAGTGAGAAAACTCGTGGGTCAAAGCAAAAACAATTTAATAGGTGAAGAAAAAAGATGTGATGTCATGTTATGCAAAGGCAATCACTCACCACCTCCCACAAGCAGATCAATGCCAAATCAGTGGCCACCTTGGAACAGTCTCCCCTTCTTTGCCTTTTACCTCAGCTCTGTGCTGAGCACGGCACCATATGGTATTGGACCATCCCTCTGGCCACTTCAGGTCAGCTGTTCCCCGTGTTCCCTCCCAGCTTCCTGCCCATGCCCTGCCTGCTTGCTGGGGGCAGAATTGGGGAAAAGAGAAAGCCTTGGTGCTGTGCAAGCAGGATTTAGCAGTAGCCAAAACACTGGTGGGTTATCAACACTGCTTTAGCCACAAAGGCCAAAAAGCAGCTATAATTGACTATTCTAACAGCTATAAAGAGAGTAACTCTCAGTATCTCTCAGACCCAGTACAGCAGCTATGGTGGACCTATGTGCTCATAAATTGCAAATAAAACTGGTACCTCTAGAAAACAGAACAAAATGAAAGAGTGAAATACTGATTTTAAAATGAGGCTCTTTTCACTTCACAATGTAGTGCATTCTCTCACACTCAACACTCATTGCCTGATGCCACCTATAAGGTGAGGAAGACTAGTGGCTTTGATAAGGTAAAAAAAGTTTTCTGCATTTTCATTTTTTATTTTGTTGATCCCTTTTAATTTAGTTACCTTAGCTGTTCCTCTTCTTCTTCTTCCCACAACTTCATTTTTCTTTTTCTCCCTGGTACATTCCCTTCTTCAAGTTATCCATAACCAGTAAACCAGTAGGTTTCACCACTGCTCTCCTCCAGCTTTGGAGCCAGTGCATTCTTCTCTGCCCTCCAATGAGGTGGAACGCTCCATTGCTTTGGAGAGCCAGAATTTATCTAACCATCTGCTCAACTCCTAGCTCCATAAATATATGCATTAAATATCCAGTATCCTAAAAAAAATACCAGGTGTAGCCTCTTAGAAAATACTCCTGATGTCTTAGACCCCTTATTTTCTGTGCTGATGCAAATTGATGACCCCAATTTTTCTGTGCTGCTTTCTGGCATTCACTGTGGCCCAACTTGATCTAAGTGTATAAGCATACATCTAAACATCTCACTAATATCAGGAAAGCATATTTTGATAGCAATTTTAATGTACTTCAGGGAATCAGTTCTTACAGTTAAATCAGTATTAAAAAAGGTTAGCCCAATGTCAACACAGTAACTCTCAAGGAAAAGGAAGCTTTCATAAGAAATAGGAATAACACTGACAGTTTGATACAAAATAGCTCAGAAACATGAACAAGTGTGGCTTTTTTTGTACTGAGGAGATTGTACCTGAAATAAAAAAGACTGAGGGAATAAGCAGAAAAAGAGAAATAATTTGGGGCTTTTTTGTTCCTTGTATGATTAGCCACTGATCCATTCCTGAAAGGGAGCCCAGATGTTGAAATGCATTTAAAAAAACATAACCAAAAAGAAGAAAAAAAAAAAAAAAAAAAAAAAAAAAAAAGGAAATAGCCTTTCAATACCAACCATGGCTAGAAGTTTTCAGGTTTTTGGGTTTTTCTATGAACACTGCTCTTCTCGTGCTCAACAGACATTGTCAATTGTTAATCAACAACATGACAAGCTCCTGCCAATGTGACCTGCATTATCTTACTCTGCACTCATGGGAACAATTGATAAACTTTATTGGAATGCTCTTTGTCCCAGCTGAGTTCATAATTTCACAGCTGTAGTGGAGCATATGTCTTTGTCCTTAGAACAAAGGATTAAAATAGCTCATTTCTCCTATTTAATTCAGATGTTTTAGGTTATTTTCTGTTGTCCTTCTCAAAGGCTTCTAGGAGAGCTGCTTGACACCAGCAACATGGAGAATCAGGAGGGTAGCTCTGTAAATAAACTATAAAAAGTAGTTGGGCAACCACATCTGAGGCAAATAATTTCCCTCATGAACTGGAAAGTGGCAATAACAGGATGAGCAGGGGTTTTGATGTTTAAGGAAGACAACAGGATCAGGTATTTCTTTGGATTCTAATCCTAACAGGTCACTGACATGTGGCCTGACTTAGAACCAAAAGGGATATATCAACATGTGTCACTTTTAGAAAATTTTAGCTTACATATCCTATAACAGCACCACAAATTTTCCCTGAGCCCTGGTGTTCCTTAGCATGTCTGCAGAGCAACAAAAGAACGATATTTAGGGGAAGGAGAGCATAAGACTCGCACAGCTACAGTAAGCTGTGCCTCAGCTGTGTTTATCAGAGGGCAGCTCTGAGCTGACGTGTGATGAGACAGAGGTGAAATATCTTCTATTTTGTATCCATCCTGTACCACTGACTGCTGATCCACCTCTCTAGGTGTAGAAGCTGGTACCCAGTAACAGCAGTGATGCAAAGCGCTCAAGACTGGATGGACAGAAGAAAACTTACATCATGAACCAGAAACTTAAATATGTCAATGCCAATGCCAATGCCAATGGCTGATTCAAAACCCTTCCGCAGGTCTTATGTGCATTTTAAATGCATTTGGTTATGGTTGTCCTGTATCCCAGTGAACTGTATTGCACAATAAGAGAGGAGAGTGCTGTTTTTTCTCTGAGTTGGGTCTTGTGCCAGGTCCAACCTGGCTTGGGTGTTTGATATGAGGACAGTATTCATGGCTATCTATGACTTCTGAATTGCACTGAGCTGAGAGCAAGGCATCTGAGTCCTTCAGTCGCTCTTGCGCTCTTGGCATGTACCTACACACTATCCTGGGAAATTGATACAGCTGATTAAAAGAATGTGATCTGTGTCTCACAATGTGTTTTATGAATAAACCACATGTATAATCTCAGTCTTTGGATTCTACTAGATGACAAGTCACCTCTGAGTTAGATAGTGTTCTTTTATCTGCTTTCCACCAGTACAGTGCAGCAACCTTGCTCCTCCAACTGTGATCAACACAATCAACAATCTGAGAGAGCAGTTCCTGCCAGAGCTGTTAGGACAATCATGTTGTAACAGTCAGAAAGGAGTGGTATAGCAGAGTCATACTCATATTGAGGTGGCCACTTGAGGTGTGTGCTTGTCTTGCTTTCAACCCCTTTGACCTCCATAGACGTGCAATGGCTGACAAACCTCAGGAATGTCTGCCAACACAGAATCCTGTTGCGGACTCTTTCTAGGCCCTGCCTTCCTACTGTTTGTTTGTGTGCTGGGCCTCCAAATTTCAGCTGGGAATTCAGTTTGGAGCTAACACAGATGGTGACACAGGTAGGGTAAATGCCAGCCGCAGTCTCTGGTGCCTGCACTTCTTGGAGCTGTACTTCTCCCACAGGAAGGGAAGCTGTGAAATGAATACCTGTGGTGTGGTTCTGCAGTGCTCTGCCTGTCCATGCCGCTTTGAATACTTGATTTATCAGGCCTGGAGACTCAGCCAAAGCCTGTTCTGGAATCTCAGTGACCACTAGGACAGGCTACTCTTGTTTGCACAGCCTCTAAGTCCTTCCTTCTGGGAAGGGTCCTCTTCCTAAGTGGAGTGGTTCTAAGAGCACAGGTGAGTGTTGAGGTCCAGCCCTGGCCCTTTGTGCAGCATCACGATGTGCCAGTACAAAAGCATCTCCAGCAGCTTGCTTCTTTCAAATGCTTCGCAAGTGGCAAGTCAGAAAACATTAGGTTTTAGTGGAAAGAAAACAGCTGTTTATTTTATTTTATTTGAATGATGGTGTGGAATTTAATTCAGCAAAGACATAAAGTATGTTGGTAAATTGTGAGTGTGTGTAGGTGGGTGTGTTGGTGGGTGTAGGGAGCATATGGAAGAACTGCAACATGAGAAAGCAGCCAACAGAAGGGGTTTGAAAAGTCTAAAGCAGAGCAGACTTCTCTTCTCTTCCTGCATTTTAACTCTCCCTTTGGCACCAGTTCATGCTGAAGCCTCATTCTCTCCTTCCTGGTTGATACATTATACTTGTATCTTTCAGTATTTGCTGTGAATTTAATTTTTGTATTTATAGTTCTAGGTCCGAAGGGGAAACACAAAATTGACTAAAATTGACCCTTAGGTTTGCAAAACAGCAAATGGTATGGTAGGGGGTGCATGTCTCTGTGCGTGTGTATTTGCTGTCCGTGACACTTCATGCATCAATCAGGAACCATACTTAGTACCGTTAATTACTCACTGTAATTACTGTGCCCCGTTTGTGCACAGCTGCAGAGCGAGGGCCAGGCCCGGGGCCGCGGGGCCATGGCCGCGCTGCCCGCCCCGCGCGGGCCCCG